>CM045735.1:56697248-56702248 GCA_024760905.1 Plotosus lineatus | reverse complement strand
CCCAGCACCATTACAAGTGTGAGGAGATTCATATCAGAAACACAGATGCACACACACCACAGTTCAGCGTTCTTCTGTTGACCTGAAATAATAAAAAAAAATAGATAAGAAAAGTATTTCACTGGAAATTGTTATTTGTTTAATTTTTGATAAATATGTTGCTTAATTTGACATAATTTTTATGTTTAGTTTTTTAATCCGTGCAGGCGTGATTACATTTTGAATCTAAATGTGTTTGTTCCTACAGCTTTGAATGTGTGTATGTCTGCTTGCAAATTTATAATCTAGTTTGTAGCATTTGAATCTGTTATTTTGTTCAAAAATTTATTCCTCCAGTCTATCTGATTATCCTTTTTCTAAAAAACTGTTTCCAGTGATAAATAAAATAAATAATATATACAATGATTAAGAAATCTGTTAGATCAGCTGCAAATGCAAATTGTATTTGGATTGTGGATGCTATCTATCTATCTATCTATCTATCTATCTATCTATCTATCTATCTATCTATCTGTCTGTCTGTCTGTCTGTCTGTCTGTCTGTCTATTCTGTCTTTCTCTCTCTCTCTCTCTCTCTCTCTCTCTCTCACACACACACACACACACACACACACACACACACACACACACACACACACACATACACACGGTCTGTCTGTCTGTCTGTCTGTCTGTCTGTCTGTCTGTCTGTCCGTCCGTCTGTCCATCTGTATTTATGTATATATGTACTATGTATGTGTTATGTATGTGTGTATATAAAAGGCTGCAACCTCATCATTCATCGAGATACGTGAAAATCAAAAACAATAATTGAAAACCACAAGGGAAATCCTTGCCCCCAGCTCATCCTCCTGCTGGACCTGCTGTAATGACAAACTTTCAAACAATGTCACAATGTTAAAGAATCTTAAAAAAAAAAAAAAAAAAAAAAAAAAGATCCAAAATTTTATAGAGATCACTTCCAATTTGAACAATTTCTACACTGTGTCAACCCCATAAAAAAATTGTAAAGAGTTGCTAAGTAACAAAAGAAAGAATTAAAAAAATTGGCAAACAATAAAAAGAAAAAAAAGTAACAACATTTTCTGGGTAAGAAGATGCCAAACAAAATACTCAGTTCCCAAATCAAAAACACAAATAAAATGAAAACTGTAACATGCCTTTGAAAAATATCTGTATTTTTTTTCTATTTATTAATACATTTCTTTTTGCATTCAGACATATAAATAATGAATTTGAGTGAAATAGATAAAATCAATAACATACATTTAAATTATTCAAAATAATTTATGATGAAAAGCTGCTTCACGACAATGTCAGTAGTAAAAAGTGTTCTACAAATGAAACTGAATTTAATTAAACTGAATAAAATATTTTAAAAAATTGATATTTTCTTTTTTCTTACCTGTGCGTCTTGGCGTCTTTTGTTCTGAGATGAGTCAAGCTATAGATGTGCACCAGGCCAGGTTCTTATATACACACTCGGACCACTCCATCACAATGGTAAGCATTTCATTGTATTTCATATGAGGAATTTAATGTTTCCTCCTTCCTCTTGTCTTCAGATGATGGGTCTGATAGCCTGCACACTTCCAAAAAGACCCATGCGTTGTTTAAGGCATGTCTGTAATACTAAACAAGAAAGACCTACCTTGCAACATTCAAAAGTTCAAGCATGTGTGCAAACTGCTTGGTACTTGATACCACTGGACACTCTCAGGGCACTAGTGGTGTCCAAGTTAGAGAGAAATTAAGAGACCACTTTTAATGGGGACATCGTTTGTATGTTTGTCCAAGACAGCAGGTTCTGCAGGGAGCTTGCAGCCCTTTCAGCTATAAGCATACAAGAGAAAGCACAAGAGTGTACGAGTGCATTATGGGTGCAGAATGGAAAATGACAACTGGTCAAAAATAACAGAAAAGAGTGTATTGTATTGAAACATAAAATAATGCATAGAATTCAATATTAATTTCAGTTTTATTACTAATTTCTAATGAGTTTGGAAATCAATATTTGGTTGAATGACACTGACATATTTATCATGGTTTTCATGTATAATTTTATGACACTCTTGGTGTAAAATCTTATCAGCTCAACTGTTTTTAATGGCTTGCGATTATCTGTCTTCCTCTTACCGGAAAAAAAAAACCAAGGATAGATGGTCACATGCCATCAAACCTGTTTTGAACCATGCTTGCAGTACATTTAATCCAATCTGCTATCATCGCTCTTCCTCTGGGTCACTTGATGCCATCCTATGGTTATAAAGTAACATTTGAAATGGTTAATGCTTATCTTGGTCAGTGAAAAATGATTGATGCCCTCTGCCAGCTGGCAACTTTGTTGTCCCCATTGTCTGCTGCTTGATCTTGCTCCTATGTGCAGCAGTCTTGGAATTTCTGGGGATAAGAGAACCTGATAAAGATGGTATCACTTTGAAAGCAAGTATAGAATTTATCCCTTCTTTTTGTCATTGAAAACATTTCATTTTTACACATCTGCCATGATTTATACGTTTACCTTCAGAATAGATTTTCATATTCCAGTTAAATGTGAGCAACTGGTCATCTTTCAAGAGGATATTGGTGACCGCAGGAGTGATTTACATTCTTTTTCTGAATAAGTCATGTTCTTGTTATTGTGGAAACAGTGAAAGGTCACCCACAGGGTCCGTAAATGTGAATATTTTCAGAATATCTTCAGTCGTTTTGTGCCTCACCCATTCTATGATTAAGTTAAAAAGAAGGTAAGACATAACAGAAATGTGTCTTAGGTCAGTTTATATTTTTATTTTTTTTAAAATGACACTGTTTTTTACACTGTAGGTGAAGTAGGTGTTTAAACATGATCATAGAATGCACCATAAACTGTCTCTTCATGTAGTATGCTTTCAAAAGCTTACTGGAAATCAACTCAATTCATGTATACAGTCGTTGTATTTGCCATTATGTGTCTCTTAATATTAATAATCTTTATTTTGTCATCTATTTGATCATCATTAGTTCTGCAATATGGGCATACAATTTTTATTTTGTTGATTTCCCTCTCTGTATTATTTAAGGTATAACCAAAAAATGTACATTTACATTAGACTGATGCTCATGCTCAAATGAGTACATCAGAGGGACAGCACATGTAAGAAGTTTTTGATACAAAGTCAGAGAGGCTAGATTGAGATGGTTTGGACATGTGCAAAAGAGGGATAGTGAGTACATTGGTAGTAGGGTGCTGAGGTTGGAACTACCAGGCAGAAGGCCTGGAGGAAGACCAAAGAGAAGATTTATGGAAGTGGTGAAGAAATGACATGAAGGTAGTCGTTCTAAGAGAATAAGATGCAGAGGAAAGGGTGAGATGGAGGCAGATGATTCGCTGTGGCGATCCCTGAAGGGAACAGCCGAAAGGAAAAGAAGAAGACATTAGACTGGTGATCATGTCAAGCTCATAAGCCACCACTGCATTACAGCCATTGTTTCATTGATGTCAGCTGGTATGGTGTGTATGTGTGTGTGTGTGTGTATATATATATATATATATATATATATATATATATATATATATATATATATATATATATATATATATATATATATATAGTATGCCCTTGACTATTCACAAATGCAGCCATGAGGCGGGGGGGGGGCACTAACCAGTGTCTCTCCCCCTTATGCCGGTCCCAAGCCCGGATAAATGCAGAGGGTTGCGACAGGAAGGGCATCCGGTGTAAAACTTCTGCCACATTTAAAATTCATACCGGATCGGTCGAGGCCCAGGTTAACAACGACCACCATCAGTGCTGTCAACCAACAGGGTGCTGATGTAAATTGGACTACTGTTGGTCGAAGACGTCGAAGGAGAGGTGGGAGGCGTGTCCGTAGGCAGATAGAGAAGAGGAAATGCGTGAGCCTAGGACTGAGAGTAGGGACTTTGAATGTTGGAACTATGCAAGGAAAAGATAGGGAGCTGGCTGACATGATGCAGAGGAGGAAGGTGGACATACTGTGTGTTCAGGAGACAAGGTGGAAAGGTAGAAAGGCTAGAAGCTTAGGAGCAGGGTTTAAACTGTTTTATAATGGTGTGGATGGGAAGAGAAATGGAGTAGGAGTCATCTTGAAGGAGGGGTTTGTCAGGAACGTTCTAGAAGTGAAAAGAGTGTCAGACAGAGTGATGAGTCTCAAGTTAGACATTGAAGGCGTGATGGTCAATGTTGTTAGTGCTTATGCTCCACAGGCAGGATGTAAGCAAGAAGAGAAGGAGAGATTCTGGAGTGAGTTAGATGAAGTGATGCAGAGTACTCCCAGAGGTGAAAGAGTGGTCATTGGAGCAGACTTCAATGGACATGTTGGTGCAGGCAACAGAGGGGACGAGGAAGTGATGGGCAGGTTTGGCATCCAGGACAGGAACACAGAAGGACAGATGTTGATCGATTTTGCAAAAAGGATGGAAATGGCTGTGGTGAATACTTTCTTTAAGAAGAAACAGAAGCATAGCGTGACTTATGAAAGCGGAGGTAAGAGCACACAGGTAGACTACATCTTGTGTAGGCGATGTAATTTGAAGGAAGTCAGTGACTGCAAAGTAGTAGTGGGTGAGAGTGTTGCCAAACAGCATAGGATGGTGGTGTGCAGGATGACACTGATGGTGAGAAAGGTGAAAAAGGCAAAGGCAGAGCAGAAGACAAAGTGGTGGAAGCTGAAAAAGGAAGAGTGTCGTGTTGTCTTCAAAGAGGAGTTGAAACAGGCTTTGGGTAGTCAGGAAGTGCTTCCAGAGGACTGGACAACCACAGCCAATGTGATCAGGGAGACCGGTAGGAGAGTACTTGGTGTGTCCTCTGGAAGGAAAGTAGATAAGGAAACTTGGTGGTGGAATAAGGAAGTGCAGGAGTGTGTACAAAAGAAGAGGTTAGCCAAGAAGAAGTGGGACATTGAGAGGACCGAAGAGAGTAAACAGGAGTACAGGGAGACACAGCGTAAGGCGAAGGTAGCAGTGTCAAAGGCCAAACA
>CM045735.1:56469748-56692248 GCA_024760905.1 Plotosus lineatus | reverse complement strand
CCTTCCCTATCATACGCCCATCACCTACCCGGGAGGGGTGAAAGCATTTGTAGGTCCCCTCCATGACATGCGATGTTAGCCACGCACCTCTTCTTAGACAGCAGCGTATGTGTATTGGGGGCAATCCAACACACTCGGAGGGAAAGTGCTATCGGCACTCGAATGAACTCACAGATGCCCATAATTGGCTGGTGATCGCTGTGAGTCACAGTGAAGTGAACATACCCTTTGCTCTCCCTCCCATGAGAGCTCAGCCAATTAGCTTCCATTGACTCCCGATCACGGACATCTGTGGCATTAACCCAAAAACACAAGTTTTTGCCTCTTCAAGAATCATTTTCTGGATCAATAATTGATCCTTGCATCCCCAACACCCCTTTCTGGCTCTTTTCTGCTCCGTGTAAATAATTTCATTGGAAGAGCAGTAGGCTGACACGGTATTTGTCAAACACCCTGTAAATATTTTGTACATGGTATTAAACATGTGATAGGGTGGTAATTTTTGGGATCTGTCAAGTCTCTTTTCTTTGGGAGGAGTATTGTTCGACTTTTGCAGAACCATGAAGGAACATCCCAGTTCAATTAGAGAATTGAAAGAAGTAAGAAGATGTGGCTGGACATAAGGAAACAGTTTCCAAAACTGGTTTTGAATGCCATCGGGCCCTGGAGCTGTATTTAATTTAGACATGTTAATTGTTTTCTTTCGGCAATCTGAAGTAATGAAATGCAGCAACGGCAAGTTAATTTTTTCTGACATGGCTTGGCTGTATTCTTCCACCCATGGTTCCTCAAGGTTCCAGTTGCTGGATATAGACGATGACTTTTCCACCCCTCATCCCTCATTGGATTCTATGGGAGGTTTCTTGTCATCATCAGTTGAAAGTGTACTAAATTGCCTGTAAAAATCTTTTTCAATAATTTTGAAAAGTTTGTTTTGCTTTATAAATTTATTTTCTTTCCCCATTTTCATTTTCTTTCATTCCAAATCTTAACTTTTGCCTTAAGGGGAGTCAAGAATTAGAAGGAGATTTTTTTCCTGAATTGTCTTGTGTTTAGTTTTGACCCTTCTCCAAATTGTCTAGAGCCTTTTTGTCATTAACTCACCTTTAAATCTTCGCTTAAGGCAAAGCTCCAGCCATGAGCTCTCTCTCTTTGTTTCTTTTAATTTTTGTTCAAACCGGATTCGTTTAATTTTGATGTTTTTAAGTTTAATAGTGGTAGGTTTGGAAACTGAGTGGAATACAGCCGTGAGGGTGGGCACAAGCCAGTGTTCATCCTCACGCCGGTCCCAAGCCCAGATGTAGAGGGTTGTGTCAAGAAGGGTATCTGAAGTAAAACATTTACCAAAATTCTTATGCGATTCATCAATACGAATGTCATACTGAATTGGTCAAGGCCTGGATTAACAATGACCACCATCAGTACTGTTAACCAACAGGGTGCTGGTGGAAACTGGGCTACTGTTGGTCGAAGAAGGAGAGGCGGGAGGTGTGTCCTTAGGCGGAGAAAGAAGAGGAAAGCCATGAGTCTAGGACTGAGAGTAGGGACTTTGAATGTTGGAACAATGGCAGGAAAAGGTAGAGAGTTGGCTGACATGATGCAGAGGAGGAAGGTGGACATACTGTGTGTTCAGGAGACCAGGTATAAAGGTAGCAAGACTAGAAGCTTAGGAGCAGGGTTTAAGCTGTTTTATAACGGTGTGGATGGGAAGAGAAATGGAGTAGGAGTCATTTTGAAGGAGGGGTTTGTCAGGAATGTTCTAGAAGTGAAAAGAGTATCAGACCGAGTGATAAGTCCCTCCTTCAAAATGACTCCTACTCCATTTCTCTTCCCATCCACACCGTTATAAAACAGCTTAAACCCTGCTCCTAAGCTTCTAGTCTTGCTACCTTTATACCTGGTCTCCTGAACACACAGGCAGGATGTGAGGAAGAAGAGAAGGAGAGATTCTGGAGTGAGTTAGATGAAGTGATGCAGAGTACACCCAGAGGTGGAAATGGCTGTGGTGAATACTTTCTTCCAGAAGAGACAGGAGCATATGGCATACCTGTCAAGTTGTACGGTTTTGGCGTAATTTGTACAAGTGAGCACTGATTTTTAAATGTGTACGCCGTACGTCCGAAATCTGTACGTTTTTCGATCATTTCGTCTTTTTTTTTTTAACTCCGTTTTTTGTGTCACCGTTTCGGTAAAGAGACGATACACCGAATTGGTCTGTAGCCGTTTTCTCGCGAGAACCGCGCGTTGCGTTTATCGTCTGCTATCGTCTGCTGTTTCCGACCACGTGACCGCACTTTCACTTCCGCCATCATTCAAGTCAAACTTAATTGCGAGCTCAAGTGCCATGAAGTGAAGCCATCAAAAGAAATGATTGAAAGTGCCAAAAGTGCTACATATAGTTATAATAAAGATCACTGTTAAATTTTCTTAATCATGCAGATGAAGATATTACTCTTTTATTTGATTGCACCAGGTTATATGTTACAACATTACCAATAAATTCATATTATATTAAAAATAGAGTTTAATTTTTGTTTCATATTGCACGCGATAATAAGACGCGTAAGATTAGTTGCTATTTTGTAAGGGCATAAGTAGCCATTTGTAAGATCGCCAACAGCCTAGGGTTGACAGGTATGATATGGTGACTTATAAAAGCGGAGGTCGGAGCACACAGGTAGACTACATCTTGTGTAGATGTTGTAATTTGAAGGAAGTCAGTGACTGCAAAGTAGTAGTAGGTGAGAGTGTTGCCAAACAGCATAAGATGGTGGTGTGCAGGATGACGCTGATAGTGAGGAAGGTGAAGAAGGAAAAGGCAGAGCAGAAGACAAAGTGGTGGAAGCTGAAGAAAGAAGAGCAGTGTTGTCTTCAAGGAGGAGTTGAAACAGGTTTTAGGTGGTCAGGAAGTGTTGCCATATGACTGGACAACTACTGCTGCTGTGATCAGACAGACAGATAGGAGAGTGCTTGGTGTGTCCTCTGGAAGGAAACTAGATAAGGAGACTTGGTGGTGGAATGAGGAAGTGCAGGAGAGTAAACAAGGAAGAGGTTAGCTTAGAAGAAGTGGGACATTGAGAGGACTGAAGAGAGTAAGCAGGAGTACAGGGAGACACAGCGTAAGGCGAAGGTAGCGGTGTCAAAGGACAAACAGAGGGCATATGATGACTTGTATGCCAGGTTGAATGGTGAGGAGGGAGAAAATGATTTATACAGGTTGGCACAACAGAGAAATAGATATGTTAAGGACGTGCAGCAAGTTAGAGTGATTAAGGACAGAGAGGGAAATGTATTGACTGATGACAGAAGTGTGCTGGGAAGATGGAAAAAGTATTTTGAAGAGCTGATGATTGAGGAAAATGAGAGAGAAAAAAGAGTAGAAGAGGTGATCGTTGAGGACCAGGAAGTAGCAAAGATTAGTAAGGGTGAAGTGAGGAGGGCATTGACGAGGATGAAGAGTGGAAAGGCAGTTGGTCCTGATGACATATCTGTGGAGGTATCTAGGAAGTGTCTAGGAGAAGTAGCAGTAGATTTTCTGACAAGAACATTCAACGAGGTCTTAGAGAGTGAGCAGATGCCAGAGGAATGGAGGAGAAGTGTGCTGGTGCCCATTTTTAAGAACAAGGGAGACGTGCAGAGTTGTGGCAATGACAGAGGGATAAAGTTGATGAGTCATATGATGGAGTTATGTGAAAGAATAGTGGAAGCTAGACTAAGGGCAGAGGTCAGCATTTGTGAACAACAGTTTGGTTTCATGCCAAGAAAGAGCACCATAGATGCAGTGTTTGCCTTGAGGATGTTAATAGAGAAGTACAGAGAAGGTACAGAAGGGCATTGTGCCTTTTTGGATCTGGAGAATGCATATGACAGGGTGCCAAGAGTGGAACTATGGTATTGCATGAGGAAGTCTGGAGTGGCAGAGAAGTATGTTGTACAGTTAGAGTCGTACAGGCCATGTATGAAAGATGTATGACAGTGGTGAGGTGTGCTGTCAGTGTCACAGAAGAGTTCAAGGTGGAGGTGGGACTGCATCAAGGGTCAGCTCTGAGCCCCTTTCTAGTTTGCTATGGTGATGGACAGGCTTACAGACGAGGTAAGTCAAGAGTCCCCATGGACTATGATGTTTGCAGTTAACATTGTGATCTGTAGTGAGAGCAGAGAACAAATGGAGGAAAATCTAGAGAGGTGGCGGTATGCCCCGGAAAGGACAGGAATGAAGGTTAGCCTCAGTAAGACAGAATACATGTGTGTGAATTAGAAGGACCCAATTGGAACGGTGAGGTTAAAGGTAACAGAGATAAGGAAGGTGGAGGATTTTAAGTACTTCGTCTCAACAACCCAGAGCAATGGAGAGTGTGGAAAAGAGGTGAAGAAACCTGTGCAGGCAGGTATGAATGGTTGGAAAAAAGTGATGTGTGATAGGAGGGTATCGGCAAGAATGAAAGGAAAAGTGTACAAGATGATGTTGAGGCCAACAATGTTGTATGGTTTAAAAACAGTGGCACTGAGAAAAAAACAGGAGGCAGAGCTGGAGGTAGCAGAGATGTTGAGGTTCTCTTTGAGAGTAATGAGGATGGATAGGATCAGGGATGAGTACATAAGATCGACTGCACATGTAAGAGGTTTTGGAGACAAAGTCAGAGAGGCTAGATTGAGATGGTTTGGCCATACAGTGGAGGGATAGTGAGTATATTGGTAGAAGGATGCTGAGGTTGGAACTACCATGCAGAAGGCCTGGAGGAAGACCAAAGAGAAGATTTATGGATGTGGTGAAGGAAAACATGAAGGTAGTTGGTGTCAGAGAAGAAGATGCAGACTATAAGGTGAGATGCACACAGATTATTCGCTGTGGCAACCCCTGAAGGGAGCAGCCGAAGAAAAGAAGAAGTTTAGTACAATACAGCATAGCAAAATATTTGCAGCTCTTCTCCTTGGGCAGTTAAAACAAAATTTTATTATTTACAGTAAGGAAATACATATGGTAGCACAGTACAAAGAATTCTATAAACAGGCATTACAGTACAGAAAAAAACAAAAAAAACAAAAAACAAAACAACAAACAAACAAATGAGACCAGTACAAGAGATAATCCCATCCAAATAAATTAATATGAATGTGCTTTCAAAAATATAAATAGAAATTATTGGTGATTACACCTTCGAAACGATTTTTGTCAAGACTTTGAGTCTGGTTTTGAACACATTAAAACTTAGAATTTTTCCTGATATTTTGTAAATTAAACAAGATGAAACTCATGATGCTCAAAGAAATTGAAAAGTTCAAGAGGTTCTCAGATCCTTGGATGCCAGGGGAGGATCTGAGGTCAAGTCCTCCCAGATGATGTAGAATAGGCCTTTAAAAGGTCCTTGAAGTCTTTGGAAACCCTGGCGGCGATATGTTCTTCATGCAATGTTTTAAGTACATCTCTGTCTATGAGTGAGAGAATGAGAACCACAAGAAGATCAGGGAAGGAGAACAGATGAAAGATTTCAGAAATTTTTTCCCCCACTCATGTCATTAAAAAAATATAACTACCACCTGGCAGTAATATGCCTCCATGTGGTAAAGCCACACTGACCTTGAACTTTGACATATGACCTTATAAATCTAATCATTTCAATAATGAGGCTGTTGCCAGCTTGGAGGCATAAGAAAGTTGCTTGACTGTATCACAGAATTATTTAAAAGTTTTCTAAATGCTTTTTAAATCTAATCTTGATCTTAAACAGCTGCCCAGGACAAACGTTTTTTTCCCCCTATCAGGATGTGATGTACATAAATGCAAATATCCAATTCAGTCAGTGTGTATTTGTTTTGTAGCTGTGTTTTTTGTTTGTTTTTGTGGTTTTCTGGTTGGTATTCTGTAACTTCTTGGTATTCAGTATAGGGTTATGTAGTTTTTTTTCCATCTTTAGAGATAGTGTGTAATATTTTCCCTTCGGCTTTTTCCCTTTTTCAGGGGTGGCCACAGTGAATCATCTGATTCGCATGTTTGATTTGGAATAGGTTTTTATGTCGGATGCCCCTCCTGACACAACCCTTAAGCAAGGGGCAGAAACACGCTGACGGCTATGCAGCCTACTCTTTACGAAAGTCAGCAAAGGTTCTTTGACACCTCTCACCATCGACAGTGAGATACATGGCTGGCCTTTGATAAGTGATTTCTAGCGGCATCTAGTGGCAAGGTTCCAGATATTGCAGCCAATTTCAATATGACGTACTTTTAATAAAACCTGTCCTATAATAGTCGTAAACATTCTCTTCAACATTAAGCGAATGAAAAGCATGTTTATAGCTTCTATAGTTTATAGCTATAGTTTATAGCTACCTCCTGTCTTTTCCCCAGGGCCACTGTTTCTAAACCATACAACATTGCTGGCCTCAACATCATCTTGTACACTTTTCCTTTCATTCTTGCCGATACCCTCCTATCACACATCACTTTTCTCCAACCATTCCAACCTGCCTGCACACGCTTCTTCACCTCTTTTCCACACTCTCCATTGCTCTAGATTGTTGAGCCTAAGTACTTAAAATCCTCCACCTTCTTTATTTCTGCTCCCTGTAACCTCACCGTTCCTGTTGGGTCCTTGTCATTCACACACATGTATTCTGTCTTACTGAGGCTAACCTTCATTCCTCTCCTTTCCAGGGAATACCTCCACCTCTCTAGATTTTCTTGCACTTGTTCGCTGCTCTCTCTATAGATCACGATATCATCTGCAAACATCATCGTCCATGGAGATTCTTGTCTCACCTCATCTGTCAGCCTGTCCATCACCATGGCAAACAAGAAGGGGCTCAGAGCTGACCCTTGATGCAGTCTTACCTCTACCTTGAACTCTTCTATCACACGGACAGCACACCTCACCACTGTCTTACATCTCTCCTACATGTCCTGCACCACTCTAACATACTTCTCTGCTACTCCAGACTTCCTCATGCAATATCACAGCTTCCCTCCCATCACCCTGTCATATTCCTGCTCCAGATCCAAAAAGGCACAATGCAGTTCCCTCTGACGTTCTCTGTACTTCTCTATTAACATCCTCAAAGCAAACACTGCATCTATGGTGCTCTTTCTTGACATGAAACCAAACTGTTGTTCACAAATGCTGACCTCTGCCCTTAGTCTAGCTTCCACTATTCTTTCCCATAACTTCATCGTATGGCTCATCAACTTTATCCCTCTGTAGTTGCCACAACTCTGCACGTCTCCCTTGTTGTCAAAAATGGGCACCAGCACACTTCTCCTCCATTCCTCCGGCATCCTCTCACTCTCCAAGACCTTGTTGAATATTCTCGTCAGAAAATCTACTGCTACCTCTTCTCCACAGGTATGTCATCAGGACCAACTGTCTTTCCACTTTTCATTCTCTTCAATGCCCTCCTCACTTCACCCTTACTAATCTTTGCTACTTCCTGATCCTCAACAGTCACCTCTTCTACTTTTTTTCTCATTCGTCAGCTCTTCAAAGGACTCTCCATCTTCCCAGCACACTTCTCTCATTAGTCAATACATTTCCCTTTCTGTCCTTAATCACTCTAACTTGCTGCACGTCCTTTCCATCTCTATTTCTCTGTTGTGCCAACCTGTATAAATCATTTTCTCCCTCTTTACAGTCCAACCGAGCATACAAGTCATCATACGCCCTCTGTTTGGCCTTTGACACTGCTACCGTCACCTTGTACTGTGTCTCCCTGTACTCTTGTTTACGCTCTTTGGTCCTCTCTGTCCTCCCTTCTTACTTCCTTTTTACACACTCCTGCCCTTCCTCATTCCTGGAGCTTATTTTGGCTGACTCTGGGTGAGGGTAGGGTACACCCTGAACGGCTTGCTAGCTCATCACAGGGCATCACACAACCACACTCACACTCAATCTTATGGGTGATTTTTATAACAGCAAGTTGGCCTAGTCTGCATGTTTTGGACTCTGGGAGGAAACTGGAGTACCCAAAGGAAATTCAGGCAAGCATGCTGAGAACATGCAAATTCTACATGTAAACCCCATCGTTGAGCCCATAACTCTCTTGCTGTGACACGGATGAGATAAACACAAATCGTATGGGTACCCTCCAGATACTTTAGTTTCTTCCGGGATGTCCAAAAAAAAAAAAAATTGCCCGGTAGGCTAACTGACTGTTCCAAATTGCCCTGAGAGTGAGAATGTGAGTATTTGTTTGAGTGTTCCGTGATGTAAATGCCTGGAGAGCTGTTCAGAGTGTACTCTGCCTTCGCCCAGAGACAATTGAGATGGACACAAGCCTCCCAGTGACCCTAATTAGGATGAAATGATAGGCATTCCTATTTTTGGTGTGTCTCTTACTGGTCGTTGCAGACACCTATGATTGTGCGATAGGTGTTTATTCCCATTGTAGTTCTGCATGACGGCGGCAGGGCTTGAGCAGAATAGCCAGTCAGACTCTCAACCATCGTGAGTTCTTCATGACTCAGCAATGCTGAGAGTACATGGTACACGCACACACACACACACACACACACACACGTACACACACATTTTGATTACTAGAAATTAAGCCAGAAGGTAAATAAAACTTTAGAAATATTATAAATAATTAATAATTTATGAACCGACATTAAAACAAGCTACAGAACTTCCTGTGATCACATGTCATAGCTGCTATAAACAGTCATGGCATCTTGGTGGTGTAGTGGTTATCACGCCCACTTCACAGCAAGAAAGTCCTGGGTTTGAGTCCCAGTCTTGAGTGTAATTCAGTGGAGTTTGCATTTTTTCCTCATGCTTGTGTGGGTTTCCTCTGGGTAACCCTGTTTTCTCCCACTGGCCAAAGAAGTGCACATTAGGCTAGTTGGCTGCCTCAAATGGTCTCTTGGTGTGAGTGTGCATGGTGATCCTGCAGTGGACTGGCGAGCTGTTCAGGTTTTTTTTTTTTAATATACCGTATTAGTCCCTTAAGAGAAATAATTTCTTCTGCATTTAACCCACACAAAGTGAGCGCACGTACACACACTCGGAGTAGTGGGATGCCACACACAGGGGCACCTGGAGAGCAGTTCAGTGCCTTGTTCAACGTTACTCCAGCCATTTATGTGGAAGAAGGGAAGGTGCTGCTCACTCCCCCACCGCCACACTTTTTTCCTGCTGGTACGGGAATGATACCAGCAACTTTTCGGTCCCAAAGCTGTTTCTCTAACCATTAGGCTATGGCTACCCTCCCCAGGGTTTACCCTGTCTTCACCTAAGATAGGCTTTCCCAATATACAAGAGGGGTTAGGTCGTTTAGCAAATGAGTGAATTACTTGCAACAGTCATTTTCTGACCAAGCTGATATTTGTTTTGAAGTAAACCCCCCCCCCCCCCCCCCAAACTTGTATAAATCACTTACAGCGAAATATTATGGGCAGGGGGGATGAGTGGTGATATAAATTCCTATGGTACTGGATCAATACAAACTTCATACATTTTATTTCTATATAAAGTGTAACAAATAGGAATATTTGCATTTAACCCATAGATATATAAGTGTGTGTGTGTCAGACCTGTGGAGTTAATGGATCTCTTGTGTGCATGGCGTGTTTTCTCAGAGATGATCCTCAGTGTCTGTTCGAGGTAATCTGCAGCCCTCACAGCATCACACGCCTTACGTTCCGGCTGCTTCATGAAACGCAGGATATCAGAAGGCTTGACGAAATCATCTCTTCGTACCCGCTCAAGACTCCTGTAAACACACACGGATGGGTTTACTCTGGGTACTCCAATCAGATTTCAGTATTCGACAGGGTTAACATTAGCTATTGTTGCAAACTTGGTAATCATGTTGGTTTATGTGTTTGCTTCCATTTAAATGGGTAAATGTTGGGGACATAGCATGATGTATTGTGAACTTTTATACATCTTTTGTTATTCATTTACAAATTAATTTATATTGTACATGATAATGACAATGGATAATTCTCTGACAAACTACATTAAGATCCCTGGCTTGTAAGTATGTCGTGTTATGGAAGGTTTTACTTACTGTTGACGAGAGTATAAGTAAGTTTGATCCACAACTCGTTTGGCTTCTGTGAACGCATCCAGGATGAAATTTCTGCTCAGATTATTCTCTTTAGATCCTGTGCAAACAAACATCCCAGCAAAGTTCAAAACAGAAATGTCAGTACATCCAGACCAACTACATCTCCAGCCATACATGCATCAAACTAGCTCTCAAAATTTTACTATGAAAATATTGACATATGCAGACATTTATTGGATTTAATTAATTAATTTTTTTTTTTTGCTATAAAATAACACCTTGGTGGGGATTAAAATAAAATAAAATGGAAAAGCATTGTGGCAGTGGTGGATTGGTGGTAAACGTGCTGGATCACTGATCCAAAAGTTGGGGGTTCAATCCCCCCCCCCCCCCCCTTCTCAACAGGTTGTCACTGTCATCTCTCCCCCCCAGTGCAGCTATCTGGGTTATTAAAGGCCAGCCATGTCTCCCACTGTCTATGGCGTGAGGTTCATGTCAAAGAACCACTGCTGACTTTCAAGAAGAATAGACTTCATAGTCATCAGTGTGTTTCTTCCCTGCGATGTCCTGGCAAGAGGTCCGGGGTGTGTTCTGCCCTCGGCTGGGTGGGTGTCTGCCTCCCTGCAACCCTGATTAAGCAGTTACAGAAAATAATTGAATGAAATAAAATTGTGTTCAATACAGGAATCTGGTTGGTTGCTAAGTTATTTTGGGATATGGAATACATTGGAACTGTGCGAACTGATTGGTCCTCTATCAGAGGAATAAAAAAATATCCAGAGTGGATAATGCTTGCATTAAAACTACAGTTACACACCTTTTAGTCAAGGTTACTTGGAGCGAGTAGTGCTCTCTTTAAAATGCTTTCAATTGAAAATAATACTAATAATAAAGCATGAAAATCTAATTGGTTTGTTTTTCTTGTGTTTCTCTGGAGTACATGCGTAAACCCAGTTTCACGGCATGGTTTAATTGCATCTCATCTATTCATGCATAACAAAGCAAAGCAGCTGAACTTGTTTTAAGTTATTTCGAAACAGACTCTTCATGATGTGAATGTCTGTCTATTCTGTCAAAAAGGTTGTGTTTTTTAGCAGAATTACACAAAACCTTGTTTTCATGAAATTTCTACCAAAGGTGGTACTTTGGACTAGGAAGCTTCCTGCAGAACTGAGGTGGAAGTGCTTCATCATCTTGAGTTTTAATGAACTTGAAATTAGACACACACACACATATATATATATATATATATATATATATATATATATATATATATATGTGTGTGTGTGTGTGTGTGTGTGTGTGTGAGTGTGTGTGTAGGTGTGTATGCGTGTATATGTATATATATATATGTGTGTGTGTGTGTGTGTGTGTGTGTGTGTGTGTGTGTGTGTGTGTGTAGGTGTGTATGTGTGTATATGTATATGTATATATATATATATATATATATATATATATATATATATATATATGTGTACATATATGAGTTCAGGTGTATGTAAAAATGTTTGGACATATATGCATGTATCAATACCAATATTTAGGAGAACCCGCCCCCGAATGCACAATGTACATCACGCCATCTAGTGGACGCCACGTTTATTGACATAGTACCGGCCCCAGCACTTTGTAATCATTCTTCTGTAATCACCTGAAGAGAGAGGATGGTTTCACCACCCCTCTAAACAGATCTGTAGTCAAAATGAAGTTTCAATAGAAAGTCTTTGTCCTGTCCTTTTATTTTTACTTATATATATCTTTTTCTTCTTCTTTTCCTTTCGGCTTTTCCCTTCAGGAGTCGCCACAGCGAATCGTCTGCCTCCACCTCACCCTATCCTTTGCATCTTCTTCTCTTACACCAACGACCTTCATGTCCTCGTTATATTGCTAATATGTGTTCCAAGTTTGAGTAGATTTAATACAAACCATTCATGTTCAATACTTACTTAAAAGAACGAGTACACTTTTCCGTTGTCAAAAATCCTCGACAATATTTTTACTGTTGAATTTTATTCCTTCTTTTTTCATCCCTATGTAAAACAAATTATATTGAATTTAAATTTCTACATTTTGGTTTAATGAATTGTGCTGAAAATAATTGCTGAATTGCTCAGTGAATTGCTCATCACTGAATTGGTCTTTGGTCCTCAGTGAGTTGTGAGTTGATCACGGTCACCCATTATACCTCGCCTGGATCCATAATAAAGGACTGCGACATGCTGGCAATTCAAAAATGTATTTCCTCCCCTTCTCACATGGGGAAATATCATTAGTTTCCAAAACATGCACAGTAGGTTAATTGGCCATTCTAAATTGCCCGTACGTTCGCATCGTGCAGAAGGCAATGGCAAACCACGGCACTGTCCTTGCAAAGAAAACCTCCATGAAGATGATAATCAAGGCGACTCGGAAGGTACCAGACCAGATCAGTAGTCCAGTGGATAAAGCACATAATTTTTATGGTCCTCATTATAGGTTCCAATCACTGTTGTGCTGAATTAAAGATTATGGGGCATCTGTAGTCTAAAGGTTAGAGAAGTGTTTTTGGGACTGAAAGTTTGCTGATTTTTGGACCATGAGGAAAAATGTGAGGCAGTGGTGGAGTGAGCTGCACCGTCCCTTCTTCTGCATAAATGACCGAGGGCCCTTGAGCAAGGCACCTAACCCCCAACACCTAAACCCCACTGCTCTGAGTGTGTGTGTGTGTGTGTGTGTGTGTACATATGCATGTATGCTCCTTTTTGATGAGCTAAATTAGAGGAAATAAGTTCCCTAGTTTTTAACTTTGATAGTTTTTGAGTATGGTGCAGTATTTTTGAGCTTCTGTTTATCACAGGAGAAACATTAAAACAGTTCCAGAGCTCTTTTGTCCTGCCTCAATGATCTACTTACTACATTTCCTCTGATGCTGAATAAACAAAGTATTTCATGTGTCTTTACTTTACATCTGTTCTTCAAATATACCCTGGATTACGATCATAGAGAGATTAACCATATCAAGTCAACTAATTTATTGCTGATGCTCTCAAACTAGGCTCAATGATGTCAGGTCATGTGATCTTATATTTTATTTTATCATTTTTTTTTTGTTAATATTATTTTCAAATAAAGTTCTGATACAGGTGAATAACATAAATTAGGAAATACTGCAAGAGAGTAATGTGATCTGACTGGACGAGTATCTTGTTATCATTTGTCGTTGTTCCTAGTCAATGATATTTGAAATAAAATGGCTCTCCTTGAATCACCACCTTATCATGGTGGAGGGGTTTGTGTGTCCTCATGATCCTAGGAACTCTGTTGTCAGGGGCATTATGCCTCTGGTAGGATCACCCAAGGCAAACAGGTCCTGGGTGATGGTTTAGATGAAGCGAGGATCACAGACCCCTATGGACAAATTTAAAAGAATACGGTTTCCTTTTGCCGGGCATGAGTTACTGGGGGTTTGTTGTAAAAAAAAAAAAGAACATGGGGGCAGTGGTGGCCGAGTGTTAAGGTGCTGGATTACCAATCCCAAGGTTGTGGGTTCAAGCCCCACTGTCAGCTGTTGTCGCTGCTGTCCCCCCAGTGCAGTTAACTGGGTTATCAAAGGCTGGTCATGACTCTCATTGTCTATAGTGAGAGGCATGTAAAAGAACCATTGCTTATTCATCATCATTTTCTGTAACCGCTTAATCCTAATTAGGGTCGTGGGGAGGCTGGCGCCCATCCCAGCCTACTCTTTATAAAAGTCAGCAGTGGTTCTTGGCTTTCAACAAGAACCATTGTTGACTTTCATAAAGATTAGGCAGCATAGCAACCAAAGAGAAGATTTATGGATGTGGTGAAGGAGGACGTGAGGTAGTTGGAGTAAGAGTAGAAGATACAGAGGACAGGGTGAGATGGAGGCGGATGGATTGCTGTGGTGACCCCTGAAGGGAAAAGCTGAAAGGAAAAGAAGAACAAGAAGGAGAAGAAGAGCCGTCAGCTTGTTTCTGTCCTGCAATGGCTTGGTGAGCTGTCCAGGGTGTACTCTGACATCACCTAGAGTCAGCAGACATGGGCACCAGCCTCAGGCCATCCTAATTAGGAGTAGCAGTTCCGAAAATGAACGAATGGATAACAAGGTGGCGGTTAGCATGTCTGGACACAGTTTCCCTTTGCCGGATACAGACTACCAGGACCCCACTGGAGCCAGACTTGGGGAGAGGCATGAAGGTGGTTGGGTTTCTGCCCATGAAGCCTGGCCAGGCCCAGCCTGGATACACCCTCCCATGGGTCCACCAGCTGTAGGTTGGGCTATAGGTGTTGGGGGCATTGCGAGTTGTGAGGTAACCGAAGGCATGGGTTCTTCTTGGCTCCTGACCCTGACTCCTGGGACATGGCATGTCAGCTCTCTGGCAGGAAAGGAGCCTGAGCTGGTGAGTGAGATATAGAGAAACCAACTAGATACAGTGGGACTCACCTTAACATATAGCTTGTGCTGTGGAGCCACCCATCTTGAGAGGGGCTGGACTTTATTTCATTCTGGAGTTGATCTTGGGGATGAGGTGGTGAGCCGGTGAGGGCATCCTTGTTGCGCCCTTGTCTTGGTGCCCTCACCTTGGGGTTCTCCCCTATTGACAAGAGGGTAGCTTACCTCCACCTGCGGGTGGGGGGAAGGGTCTTGACTGTTGTTTGTGCTTATGCACCAAATGACAGTTCCAAGGACCCATCCTTCTTGGAGTCTTTAGGGGCTGTGTTGGAGACCGATTTACCAGGAGACTCACTTGTTGAAAACAAACAAACAAAAATCACCAAACTCTCATAAACTGACAGCAATGAAACTACAGTAATACCATCGACACTTTCACAATTATGGGCAGTGATAGTTTAGTGGTATAGGGTACTGGATTGCTGATCCTAAGGTTGGGGGTTTGAGTCCCACTCTCCACAAAGTTGTCATTGTTCCCCCCAGTGCAGCTCACTGGGTTATCAAAGGCTGGCCATGTAAGAAAAGAACCATTGCTGATTTTCGACAAGAGTAGGCTGCAAAGCCGTCAGTGATTTTCTGCCCAGCGATGGCCTGGCGAGCTGTCCAGGGTGTACTCTGCCCTCGCCTGAAGTCAGCTGGGATGGGCGCCAGCCTCCCGCAAACCCTAATTAGGACTAAGCAGTTCCAGAAAATGATGAACTGAACTTTCACCACTGTTGACATGACATGAACTGACTCATCGCATCGATAACAATAGTGTGATGAATGCTGGAGTTTTTTTTAGCAGCTCTGACGTGTTTTTGTTTTTTGAAGCCTGCTTCGAAACAACCGCCACTACTGGCAAAGGTTATAGCTCAGTTCAACATGTTTGACATATGTTATTTTCTGTCCACCAAATATATTATGACTGGTAAATATTTTCTTTTTTCCTGATGGCATGTTTCAGGTAAAAATTATTTTTGATATCGTCAGATCCATAAAAGAATCCTGCCTCACTATTTCAAGTTCTGATTAAAATTTCAATTCCAGGTAAAATTCTTTATTATCCCCAAGGGGCACATTTTAACAGAGTCGGCAGTCGACCCTCATACATTCTATAAAAATACCGAAAACAGTGAAATAACTCCCATGGGGAAGCTGTGACCCAATGGATAGCGAATTTGGAACTGAAAGGGCTTTTGTTTGATTCCTGAATGAGCAGAAAAAATATTTGGTGTCAAGGGGAGTGAACAGCACTTTCCTCCTTCCTCCACCTCACTACCTCATTTACTATACTTCTATCTTCTATTAAGGTCTTCAGGAGGCTGGAGCCCATCTGAACCAACACTGGTCATAGTACACCCTGAACAAATCGCCAAACAATTACACCATCCAAACATCCACAAGCATTTACCTTCACCCTCACATGTATGGGCAATTTGGAACAACCAGTTCTAATGAGCATATTTGCATATACAGTAGATATGTAGAGTTTGGATTGTAGAAGGACATCTGAGTACCCTGAGGAAACTCATTCACTCAAGAATGGAAAAGCATGAAAACTCTACACAGAAACATCCATGTGGACAGGATAAACGCAGAGCCTAATTTCTCATGTGGGATTAATACAAAATAATAAATAAATGAATAAATATGTAAATAAATAAAGCCGCCATACGGTGTTGAAGTAGTTAGCACGTCCACCTCACAGCAAGAAGGTCCTGAGGTCGATTCTCAGCTCAGACATTTCTATGTGGCGTTTGCATGTTCTCCCTATGCTTGTGTGGGTTTCCCCTGGGTACTCCGGTTTCCTCCCAGTGTCAAAAAACATGCACAGTAGGTCAACTGGCTGTTTCAAATTTCCCCTAGGTGTGAGTGCGAGGATGAATGGTTGTGTGCGTGTTGGCCCTGCGATGGCCTGGTGAGCCGCCCAGGGTGTACCCCGCCTTCACCTAGAATTTAATTAGGTGAATGAATAGATGAAGGAATAACTGAATAAATACAACTATGCCAAAATCAGTTCATAAAGCTTGTTGATAACACAAGTGTGAATGGGAATGGTTGTTTGTGTATTAGCCCCACAATGGACTAATGAGCTGTTCAGAGTGTGCCTTTGTCCAAAGTTGTTTGAGAGAAGATTAAGTGGTTCGGCAAATGAATAAAATTAATGTAGATCTAAAAGGGGTTCCTGACAGCACAAAGTTTAAATCTCATAGTTTAAATAATTCAAAAGGCTTATAGAGGATTTAATTGTAAATATCATTGAGTTTGCTCTTGAAATATTTTTTGGGGCGGGGTGGTACTGGCGCTGACCTAGTTTATAATAATCACATGATTGCAATGGAATCCACTGATATGGACCAATGTAACCAGAGTGACCAATTTGAAAAAATAATGAATAATGACAACAACAACAACAACAATAATAATAATAATAATCATAATAATACAAAAAAAAAATCACATTTCTAACAATCTACACTTTGAACAAGAAAATAATTGAGCTTGTGCTCGCTTAACTAATTAAACTTAATAATTGGGCGTGTGCTCTATTACCTCATTAAATGTTTTCATCTTATGTCATTTCCCATCGTGAAAGACTGAGAGTAAGCACATCGCTGAAGGAATTTTTTCTTCCTCATTGTGTTTGTATAACCCTTTCATCATTAACATTACAGTAATTCTGAATGAAAAAAAAAAATTGTTGCCCTGAACATCCTTACAGGGCAACTAGCTCAGAAAATAAATCGCGTCCCACTCTTGGTTTCACCACGGTCAAACTGAAGCACACAATTTACAAATATACTGTGTGTAGTTCAGGCCCAAAAATGTGCTGTATGTAAACTATGATCATTACAAAACGACAATATGAACTTTATTCTTGATGATCATGTCGTGTTTTGCTGTAATTTGATAAGAATTTGCTTTTTACCTTCATGAGCTGCAAGCATGTAGGCGACCACCATGCCGAGGTAACTCCTCTTGTTCCAACATCACTCACCAGATGTCTCACCAGTTTTCATGCAGGGCCAGCATATGTACAATTGTGTATTTGGGTCCTGAAAAATGTCCTATTGTGGAATCTGTGCTTCTGAGAGCGCAAAAAAGGCAGCCGTCCAATTGTACGTCCTGAAGGGGATAATTACTTTTATTATTATAATTAGCTGTAGTCAAATTTTGTAATAATATGCTTCTCATTAACTGAAACCTTACGCTGGCTCATGCCTAATCAGAAAAAGTGCACTTTATATTTCTTCATTTTTAAACTTATTTTTCACTGCCTAATTCTATACATCTGAGTTTCATAATTTCCTTACGGTATCATTTTCTGTGATATTTTATAATTTATATATCTATCTGCAATATTTAATACATATTTTAAAACCTTTTTTTTCTCACTCATTTGCCAAACCACTCTATCATACTTGGATGGTGGGAACACAGAAGCCTATTTTAACCGACACTGGGAGAAGGCCAGGTATACTCTGAACAGATTTCCAGTCCATGACAGGATTTTTGATATACAGCATTAATCCCATAAGAAAAATACAACTCTTCTTAAAAATGTCTTTTTAAAAAGTTCCTATAATAATAATAATAATAATAATAATAATAATAATAATAATAATAATAAAACAGGGGGTCCAGTAACTTGCCTCAGTCCAAAACGTGCCTAGTCGGTTAATTGGCTTTTCCAAATCGTAGGTGCGAGAGTGAGTATGAATGATTGTGTGAGTGTTGGTCCTGGGATGGCCTGGCTAGCTGTCCAGGGTGTACCCTGGTCTCTCCCAGTTAGCTGAGATGAGTGCCAGCCTCCCCGTAAACATCATTAGGATTCTTTGCACTATGTTTGCATACAAATAGCATCGCCTTAATCGCCATTGTTCTCTAACTGTCACGCTGGTTTCACACAAATTTTTAAGGATTTTTTTTCTTTTTTAAATGAAGCATATTATGTGATTTAATCTTTGCACTAAGCATTGGGTAACTTCATAAATTTATTGAGAATTAAAAAAAAATTCTGCGACTAAATAGAGAATGAGGAACTGTATTTGAGCTGATTGAGGACTTTGGGTGGAGGAACACACGTACTGTGTGAATCTGTCATCAGTGAAATCTTTGCATTGATGTTAAATAAAGCACGGTTGGTAATTAATTTTGTAAAATTTTACATTTCAAATGTGTGTTTAGTCATGTTTTCTTTAAGGTAATTATTTAATTTGTACAGTAGGCATCTCCAGTATCTTTGTGGCTGCACTGCGTGACAGTCAGTTTCATGGTTACATAACCTACTGCTCTATTGTTTATGTTTTGTTATTCTGCCTAGTAACTGCTGCAGCAGTTTAAAAAGATGTATAAATTGCCTCACACTTGCTGGTTGGTACTTGTTCTGTTGGAGAAAACTGGTGACCCGTACGCAGTGTACGCCATCTTTGCCCAGAGTCAGCTGAGATATGCTCCGGCCTACTCCGTGAGTTGGATTGTGGCCTTTAAAGACCTGAGACTTGAGTTGAACATGAATAAAACAGCTATGGATGGGTCAGTATAGGTTTCGTCCAGGGCTGCACTGCTTGACTGAGGACATGGTGCCAGGATTATGTGATAGGCATCTCAAGGTATCAGGGCTCTGCCCATCGACCTTTTGAAGGAATTCCCTTTGGGATTTCCTCCTCAAGCAGTATTGCAATGAGACCTTGTCCCACTTTTCCGACCAATTAAAAGTAACCAATGATCAAGTTTAGCCTGATGTAGCACTTTCCCATCCACATGAGGATGATTACTGTTTACATTGAGAGATGTAGAACACAGTTATTGATCAGTAAGAACTGTAGAGAAGCGCCATGTTCCATGAAGCTGAACATAATACAATTACTGGGTTTTTGTGACAGGATAAAACACTACACGGTTCATTTCAACTGGTCCGATATTTTCAGCAATGTTTGCAGGTGGTGTCTTTATGACACGATTGTGTTTTGTTAATATGTTGCTGAATTATAGGTAAATACCACAGCACTAATTTTCTGTGTATAGGAAATAAAATTTATATAACATATACCAGATGTGTAAGTTATTATTAATATTATATTCGAGAACAGAGCAGTGGTGACCGGGTGGTAAATGTGCTTGATCCCTGATCCTAAGGTTGCAGCTCACTGGGTAATCAAAGGCCGGCCGTGTCTCTCACTGTCTATGGTGTGAGGCTCATGTAAAAGAACCATTGCTGACTTTCGTCAGCATGTTTCTTCCCAGCGATGGCCTGGCGAGCCATCCAGGGTGTACTCTGCCCTCGCCCACAATCGGCTGAGATGAGCCCGAGCCTCCTCACGAAGCGATTCAGAAAATGAATGAATGGATGAATATTAGAGAACATCAAAGAAGCCAAAGGTTGTACCGATGAAATCCATCATTTTATTTGGAACTTTTTGGAACATAAAATAAAATGGTAATACAAATGAACAATTGTGGGTCACAGAAGGAAAGAAAAAACAAAAACGAAATGTGCAGCATATATAAAAACATCTACGCTAAAGTACCATGCGCATCAGAATGGAGTGTTGTGAACATCATATGAACATTACATCTCCTTCAGTAAGGTCGACTTTCATTACATGCTCACTTGATGTTATCGGTGGGAGACTGATCATTTTAAATCTAACTTTTCAAGACCGTTATATAAAACGATTACAATAATAATCCTTAAATAGAAGCATTAAACATTTGTTCCACATGACCAAAACACAGATATAACCATTCCTAGTAAACATAAGCAACAAACGGTGCACTGGGCAGGAACAGGCCGGAAGGGGAAACTATGTTCATTCGTGAACAACTTACGAACATGTGCAAAGTGAGACTTGAGCGTATCAATGTATGTGAACCAAGCTGTTGTAAAAATGGATTTCTGAATGTACTCAGGCTAGAATTTTACTGTGTAGCAGAACATAAGTGATAAATGGGGTTCAGTGAAGGGGAAACAGCCAATAAACTGACCTCTCATCACATTCTCACTCTGCTCCATTTTCAGATGTCATTGCAGAGGTTGCTCTTGAGATGGTTTGGACATGTACAGAGGAGGGATAGTGAGTATATTGGCAGTAGGATGCTTAGGTTGGAACTACCAGGCAGAAGGCCTCGAGGAAGACCAAAGAAGAGATTTATGGATGTGGTGAAGGAAGACATGAAGGTCGTTGGAGTCAGAAAAGAAGATGCGGAGGACAGGGTGAGGTGGAGGCGGATGATTTGCTGTGGCGACCCCTGAAGGGAGCAGCCGAAAGTAAAAGAAGAAGATTGCAGAGGTTGCTCAAAGCCATGTTCTTATGTTGCATAGTCGCAGTGATAACATGGAAGGCATCAAGCAGGAAAGATTCAGCTCAAACATACCAAGAAAACTACAGGTGAACATGCCTGGCTTGGTGTTTCAGATATTTTTACATCTTGCAGAGGCAGTGGTAGGGAAACTTTTTTTTTCATTTTCAGTAATGACGCCATTCAATATTTTTAGTCCTTCATGTTCGATTCCTACCGAGTTGACATTGCAGTCAGAGGCATCATCACTGAAAATGAAGTGTTAAGGCACATTGATAAATAGGCAAGTAACAAGTCTCCTGGGCCTGATGACATTGCAATCGGCTTTATTAAAACCTTCTAAAACTCATATCAAGAATTATTTAACAATGTTGTACAACAGGATTTTCAGTGATGGTAATTTTCTGGTATTATGGGGTAGAGGCATTATTCCTTTTTATAAATCAGGTGATAAAAGCAACACAAAAAATTATACAATTTATATTTCCGGGTATATACCAATCCAATAGTGAATTACAGAAGATATTCAGCTGTTTAACTTCTTTATATTATTTGACAGACCTCACATTGCCAATTTATAATTATACAGTGATACCTCAGCTCACGAACATAATTGGTTCTCAGAAAGTGTGTGTAAGGCGAAAAGTTCGTCTTCCGAACATTTATTTCCCATAAGAAACCATTAAAATGAGAATAATCCGTTCCCAGGTCCCCATAAAACATAATTTTCTACTAAATAAGCCTTAAAACTACACAAAAATATACCTTATTTTATGTATAATAAATGTGCTATTGTATTGTAATTAAAGAAATAAACTGTACTGTATAATAAAGTGGTTTTATTTACCTTTGTGATGGTAGTTGATGGCTTGATGGAATGGAGTGGGAGGAGGAGAGAGGGAGGGACTTACTGTTTGGAAGGAGTGTTTGGAAACGCCTACTGTTTGGAAACACCCTTAGCCACACACGCACCCTTAATAGCTTCCTTGTTCTTGAGGATGGGAGCAATGGTAGACTTAGCGTACTGGTACTGGGACGCTAAGTCACACAAACGCACACCTCGTTCGTGTTTTTCAATGATCTCCGCCTGTGGTGGGGTCTTTTTCGGTCCCATAATAGCAAAAGTACACTCAATATGGTCCAAAATGTCTATCAAACACAAACCACTTCCGCACCCAAAGAAAGGGGGTGACGAACTGTGACGCCGTGAGCGTGCGTCAGTTTCTCATGGCCGCCACCGTGGCGCTGTTCGACCGCGTGGTTTGATTCATCCGCCGAAAACTAGTTCGTCAGCAGAGACTATATGCTCGCAAATTTAATGTTCTTGAGGCGAAAAGTTCGTGAGCTTAAGCGTTCGTCAGCGGAGGTTTTACTGTATATTGTCATTGACATTGTTATGTTTTCGAATAACCCGACCTAGTAACCGCACGTGTATTATTTATCAACATGAAATAAACAAGCCGTATGGGTAATGACACAATACAACACTGTGCGGTGATCAAGTTATTCAGCTGTTCTCTGTGTTCTAGTAGTAATAAGAAATGTTTCAAAATCAGTATTTTTCAGTCTCTTTTGTGTTGGAGCAGAAATTATGTGTCGTTTATTGCAGTTAGAGTTTGTTGAGTGTTTACGCTTTTATGTCTGCTTCAATCACAAGTTACACATGTTAGTATTGTCTTGATTAATTTATTGTTCCTTCAGCTTTCTGGCGATGTTGAGTCCAATCCTGGTCCTATTGCTCAGAAAGATAATTTGCTTTCAGTTTTTCACTTGAATGCTAGAAGTATTTGTAATAAGCAATCATAGCTGTCTGAATTTCTATCGGAATATGACGTTATATTCTTCACAGCGACTGATCTAGATTCAAGTGTAGATAATGAGACTTTGGCCTGGGAACATTTTCATGATCTGTTGCGTAGAGATAGGAATGCTTTTGGAGGAGGTGTCATGATATATATTTCTAAACACTTAACATTTGAAAGATTATTTGATCTTGAAAATATATATGATGAAAATATACGGGTGAAAATATTTCTTCCTCAAAATCTGTTAATTATATGCACTGTTTATAGAACTGAAAGTAATATAACTAATTTTGGGGGCAGATTTGTCAATGGTATTGAAAGTGCTTTAGATATTTCGAATAAAATTACAATTGTTAGTGATTTGAATGAAAATTTACTTTCTACATCCAATATAAATTTAACTGACATCTTGCTCAGAAATAATTTTCGTGATTACCAAGACAACTAGCGCACTTTTAGATCCGATTATAGTTAATGATGACGTTGATGTTGTGGAAAGTGGTGTTGTTGATTTTGATGGAAGTATAAGTGATCACAAAGGCACCTTTGTTGGCCTTGCTGTACATGTGTCAACCAACGTAGCATATCCCAGAAAAGTCTGGTGTTGCAAACACGGTGATTACAGTAAACTGAATGCACTTGTTGAAAATACGGATTGGTTGTCATTGTTTTCTGATTGCTGTAATGTTGAAGTCGCTTGTTCAGTATTTTATGAACGTTTTAATGAATATACGAAGCTATGTATCCCTTCTAGAATTGTAATGATTAGGCCCAATGATAAACCATGGCATAACATTCGACGGGAGAGTAGGAGGCGTGACAGATTAAGGAAAAAGGCAGAGAACACAGAAAGAATCTGATGTTACTAAATACAAAAAACAATGTAATAAAGTTAATAATATGAAATGATATGCAAAAGATCACTTCTATGCTAATCTTGATGACTTTTTATTAGAACTATCTGGAAAAAAATAAATCATCATACTGGAGAATGTTACGTAGTTTGACCAAAACACCTGACTCTACTTCTTATATTCCAGCTTTGAAAAGAAATATAAGCAAAGAACCTTCAGCTTTTTCAGATTTTGATAAAGCTAATATGTTAAATGAATATTTTGAATCAATATCTAACCTGGGTGATACAGATAGTAAATGTTTACGACAGTTCGGAAGACGCACAGATGCTCCATTAGATAATATTATTATCAACGTTAATGAGATTTCTGATATCATAAAATGTCTTCCTCTTCAGAAAGCTGTTGCACCAGACCAGATTAGTCATAATTTACTCAGCAATACTGTTAACTCAGTAAGCCTGGTTCTGTGCATATTATTTAACATGTCATTGAATTCCTGTGTCTATCCTAGCCAATAGAAATATGCAAAGGTTATGCCCTTATTTAAGAAGGGTGATCATTCTATTGTTTTGAACTATCGTCCAATATCAGTTATTAGTTGTGTTGGGAAGTTGTTTGAAAGAGTTATATTTAAGCATGTTTATAATTACTTTGTGTTCAATGAATTGTTATATAAATACCAGTCTGGATTTCGTGGAGGTCATTCTACTGTACAACAACTTGTCGAAATTTATAATCAGATTTGTACATCACTTGATAACAAAAAGTACTATTGCATGTTTTTTTTTTGGTGATGTAATAAAGGCCTTGGATTGAGTTTGGCATAGAGGACTTATTTTAAAATTAGAGATGTATGGTGTAAGTGGAAAGCTACTCGACTTGGTTTAAAAGTTATGTTAGTGATCATATAGTCAGTCAGCTTTTGTTAATGGGTCATTGTCCAAGCCTTTGGTGTTAAAAGCTGGAGTTCTACAAGGATCAGTTTTGGGTCCATTTCTTTTTATTGTGTATGTCAATGAGATAGCAGATAAACTCAATTGTATAACTTGCCTTTTTGCTGATGATATTTCATTGGGAATATTATCTAAGGATAAACAGTCTGTGGAAAGATGCATGAATGAAAATTTAGAATTATTAAGTAATTGGGCAAAGGATTGGTTAATCACTTTCAATCCGGATAAAACTGAAGCTATATTATTTACATTATAAGACAGTCAAAATGATATTAATCTGAAATTTGATGGTTTCATTATAAAAACATTTGATTATCACAAACATTTGTGCTTAACTTGATCATCTAATGGAAGTTGGCATCATCACATCGACAACATAATCAAAAAGACATCTAAAATGATTGGTGCATTCAGGAAATTAATATTTTTGCTTAATAGAACAATATTATCAAAAATATATACAATATTTATAAGGCCACATTTTGAGTATGCGTGTGAATTTTGGGATGGATGCTTTATTGAACAAGCTAATAAATTAGAAAAACTTCAACTTAAAGCGGCCCGCACAGTCACAGGTCTTCCGAAATACACCTCTTCTAGTTCATTATACTATGAAACAGGTTGGGATTTACTTTCTGGGAGAAGGAAACAATGTAAACTAACATTATTTTATAAAATACAGAAAGGCTTAATTCCAGATTTACTCCAGAATTTACCTCCACCTGTAGTCGCCAACAGAACACATTATGATTTGAGAAACTCCTATGATTTCAGTCAGCCATGTACAACATTGAGGTACTCAGCATCATCGTTTATTCCATCATCAACTAAACTGTGGAACAACATTTCGTTAAATATTAGAAGTTGTGATTCTGTGGCCACATTTAAGTCAAAAATCTATGTTGAAGTAAAATGTGTACCAGTATACTTTTTATATGGAGTAAGGAAGTTAAATGTTCTACACACAAGATTAAGATACATGACAAGTTCACTCAATTATGATTTATTTAGAATAAACGTAAAAAGTGATGCAAGTGACCACTGTGGCCACAAATGTGAGAATGTTTTTCATTATTTTCTTGCTTTAGGTAACATTGTTATAAACAGAACACAAATTGATATTAATATTATTTTACATGGCAATGCGGGTCTCTCCACTTATGAAAATCAAAATGTTTTCAAACGTGTACATTTCTATATTAACCATACTAAACGCTTTCTTTAATAATTCCCCCCTCTCTTATACTTTATTTTTCTTTTCGTACATTTTCTAACCCTTGTCTGTCTCTTGAAGTATATTTGTTGTAAGATATATTGTGTAATTATCTGGAGAGGGCTTTATTAAGTTGGACAACTTGTACCCAATCTTTTTCTTAAATGAATAAAACATGTTTAAATCAAAAATCAAATAAAAAAAGTATAGAGGTATTGCTCTTATTAACTCTGTCTGTACAATATTTACTTCTGTCCCCAACAGCAGGTTAAAGTTTTGGTGTGAGGACAAAAATCTTATTCATGAAGCACAAGCAGGTTTCAGGTCAAATTATTCGACTACTGACCATATATTTTCACTACGAGCCTTGATTCCAAAATATACATGTAAGAAGAAGGGAGGGTTCTACTGCTTGTTTATAGATTTCTCTGAGACATTTGATAGAGTAAGTCACAACATTCTCGTTGTGGCAGCAAATTCTATAGTATTCTTGTATCAATGTATGCTAGATTATCTGCTTGTGTCAGAACATCTCGTGGTCTTTCATAGTATTTTGATTGTAGTATAGGTACCAGACAGAGATGCATTTTCAGTCCTCAATTACTTATTATTTTTATAAACCAGCTGATGGAATATATGGAAGAATTTGGTGGCTGTGGTATACATATATCACGGGGCGTTAATAATCTTTATGCTGTTATGTTCGCAGATGATGTCGCATCAGTTTCAGATACCGCTCTTCAACTCCAGCAAAAAATTCAATGTTTACAAATGTTTGGCCAATTTTTCCGGAATGAATATTAATATAGACAAGATGAAAGTTATGGTGTTTAGAAATAGTGGACCTCTCAGACGTTATGAAAAGTGGTTTCTTTTTTATCAAAGGCTGGAAGTTGATTCTTATTACAGGTATTTAGGTTTATTGTTCACACCTAGACTAGTATGGACTAAAGCTCACATCACTCTTGCAGCTCAAGCCAATAAATTCCTTATGGCTATTTCTAGATATCAAACAAGAGTAGGCTATTTATCATGTGTAGATTTTTTTTTTTTTTTAGAATATTTGATGCCATAGTTAAACCTATACTTTGTTATGGCTCAGAAATTTGGGATATTACATATTGTAAAGTTATCGAACAAATCTAAATAAAAACATGCAAACATTTCCTCAACGTAGCAAAAGTACATGTAACAGTACGGTTCTTGGAGAATATGGCTGGTTCCCTCTTCAGCTTACTGACATGACTAGGGCTGTGAAATATTTGGTGCAGACTCTTAACTCTTCCCAGCTTTAGAATACCTAATCATCTCTATTTAATGTTAAAATCTTTAGGTGAAGCTGGGTGCTTAACATGGGCCTCTCATATTAAAAATATTCTGTTTAGATTAGGATTCGGATTTGTTTTGATCTCCCAAGATATTAGGGATACAGATTATTTTATTGCTGTATTTAAGCAAAGACTATCTGACAATTTGTCACAAGATTGGTATTCTTCACTTCATAATACTACCAAGTGCTCTAATTATATACTAAATGTTGAGTCTAATCTTAGCTTTAGCCCCGTATTTAAGAAATTGCTTGACAAAATTCAGATATGGTCATTTCAGATTGAGCATAAAAGCGGGAAGATACAGTCATGTGCCTTCGGTCTTGAGCTTTTGTCCTTTCTGCCAAAAACATAACCTTAATTTAATTGAAGAATAAATACATGTAGTGCTTTATTGCAAAGCACACAGTATTAGAAGAAATGATCTTTTAGCTAAACATATGAACTACCCACTATCAAAATATAGCTTTGTTAATCTAATGTCTTCAACAAATAAATTTGTCATTAAAAACTTGTGCTATTTTTATATAATGTGAAGAAAATAATGAACTCTGATGGCACTTTTTGAACTGTGATGACTCTTTAATCATGGAAGTACTCTTGCAAACTCATGAAATAAAATAAAATAAAATCAATATCTTCACATAGATGAATGTCATTAATTATTAATAATAACATATAATTAAAGGTAAATTGAGCAGATTTGTTATTTCAGAAGTGTGTATCGACCTGGTAGCTCTTTGCATTAATTGGTACCCAAGAAGAAGCTCTCAGTTTCAAAAAGATTGGTGACCCCTGCTCTATGGTTTCTACTGGATCCTCGGTTCTGTCCTGAGCTTGTGTTGCTGTTGATGGAGTATCACATGTTCTCCTTGTGCACCTGCTCATTTTTCCTGTTTCTTCAGCTTCTGCCTCCTCCCAAAAACATGCCCGAACGTGCTTTTTTAAACGAAGAATGAATGAATAATGAATACTTTGCCCTTTCATATCCATAAGTAGTTATTTTAGAAACTGTTTGCACAAAGTTAAAAGGACATAATTGGATAGATTGTCTTTGTATACTGTAGCATGACAAGTTTCCTTCGTTTGGACTAATAGGCCTAAGCATGCTCATCATGCTCCTGTATCCAAGACAAGCTCCATGAAGACATATTTGTCAGTGTTGAAGTGGAAAAGCTGAAGAACCCATGGGAATGAACTGGGATGCTGACCACACCCCAGACCTCTTCACCCATCACCACTGCCTGACCTCAATAATCACTGAAGGAGCGCAAATCCTGAAAGCCATGCTCAAAAATGGAGCAAAAACCTTCACAGTGAAGTCTAGACCTGAAAAGTAGCAACAAAAAAGGAATGAACTCTATACGAATACCAATATTGTTGGAAAGAGACATTTAACAAGCACACCTGACTATGATGACCAGATGTTTATAGTTCATCTTCTGTAACGGCTTAATCCTAACTAGGGTTGCGGGGAGGCTGGCGCCCATCCCAGCCGACTCCGGGCGAGGGCAGAATACACCCTGGACAGCTCGCCAGATCATTGCATGGCAGAAACACGCTGATGGCCATGCAGCTACTCTTGACGAAAGTCAGCAATGGTTCTTTTACATGAACCTCTCACCATAGACAGTGTGAGAGACACGGCCGGCCTTTGATAACCCAGTTAGCTGCACTGGGTGCACTTATAATTAATATATGAATATATATTTTAGGACCGGTGTATGCAGTATATATTTATAAGTACTGTGTACGAAACCTGTGTCTATAGGCCATTCGGTCTCTTTATCACCGCAGCCAGAACTTGGTCCGCATTGGTAACAACAGGATGAATTCATTTCAGGTGAGTTGGAGTCCACCAAGGCTGTCCATTGTCACCAATTTCGTTCATAAATTTTATGCACAGAATTTCTACGCGCAGCCAAGGCGTCGAGGGGTTTTGGTTTGGTGGTGATAGGATCTCGTGTCTGCTTTTAGTGTATGACGTTGTCTTTATGACTTCATCAATCCAGGACCTCCAGCTGTCATCAAAGTGATTCACAGCCAATTGTGAAGCGGCTGGGATGTGAATCTGTACCTCCAAGTCGGAGGACATGGTTCTCAAACGGAAAAAGCTGGAATACACCCTCCGGGTCTGGAATGAGGTCCTGTCCTGAGTGGGGGAGTTCAAGTACTTCAGGGTCTTGTTTATAAGTGAGGTAAGGATGGTGCGGGACATCGAGAAGCGGATTGCTGCAGCCTCTGTTGTAAAGTGCAGCCTGTACCAGTCCGTCAGGGTGAAGAGGGAGCTGAGCCACAAGGCGAAGCTCTCAATTTACCAGTCAATTTAGGTTCCAACCCTCACCTATGATGCACTTTTCTCACACTTAACATTTTCAGATCATCAAACAAATTTCAACATTACACAAAAATAACCCAAAGTATTAAAAAAAAATGCAGTTTTCCTATTCTAATTTTATTTGATAAGAGAAAATCCTATCCAAACCTACATTAACCTGTGTGAAAAAGTAATTGACCCCTTGTTAAAAAGTGAGGTAATTGTGATTTAATCTTATTATTGGGGAAAACTGAGTTCAAGTTCATGGCCAAACCCAGGCCTGATTGCTGCCAGACATTTCCAATCAGGAGATCCTGAACACAAAACCTGTCTGACAAGGTGAAGTAGACAATACTGAACATGCATTATCATGCTGCGATCCAGTGAGCTTCAAGAGCAAACAAGAAAGAAGATTATAGAGATCTCTCAGTCTGGGAAAGGATTGGTAAAGTCATTGGTAAATCTTTGGGATTCCAGCGGAGCACTGTCAGAGCCATTATCCATAAATGGAGAAGGTATGGCACAGTTGTGACCCTTCCCAAGCGTGGCCGACCTACCAAAATTACTCCAATGGCATGGTGCAGACTAACCGGAGAAGTCACAAAGGATCCAAAAACCACTTATAAACAACTACAAGCATCACTTGCCTCAATTAATGACAATGTTCATGACTCCACCATCAGAAAGACATGAGGGAAAAAATAGCATCCATGGAAGAGTTCCAAAGTGAAAGCCACTGTTGACCAAAACGAATATCGAGGCACAACTCACTTTTGCCAAGAATCATCTTGATCACCCCCAAAGCCTTTGAGGAAAATGTCCACTAGATTGATGAAACTGAAGTTGAACTTTTTGGGAGAAATGCATCCCGTTACATCTGGTGCAAAAGGAACACTGTATTTCATAAAAAGAACATTGTGCCAACAGTGAAGCATGGCAGTGGAAGTGTGATGATCTGGGCATTCTTTGTTGCTTCAGGACCTGGGCAACTTGTAATCATTGATCGAACCATGAATTCTGCTCGCTACCAAGAAATCCTGGCAAGAAATGTTCATCCATCAGTTTGAGACCTCAAGTTAAAGCGCACATGGGTTCTGCAGAAAGACAATGATCTGAAGTACACCAGCAAGTCCACTTCTGAATGGCTAAAAAACAACAAAATGAGGGTTTTGGAGTGGCCTAGTCAAAGTCCCGACCTGAAGTCTATTGAGATGCTGTGGCATGACCTTAATAAGGCTGTTTATGCTCGAAAACCATCCAATCTGCAAAGAAGACTGGGCTAAAATCCAATCACAGCGATGTGAAAGACTCATTGCCTCTTATCACAAACGCTTGACTGCAGTTATTGCTGCAAAAGGTGGTTCAACCAGTTATTAGGTTGAGGGGCAAATGAAAATTCTCATGCGCTCTTGTAGGTTCAGATGGTTTCCCCCCCCATTAATAATGCAATTGGCACTGAAAACTAAATTTTGTGTTTACTTGTGTTTTATATTTGTATAATATTTACGTTTACTTCATCTGAAATTGATGACAGTGACAAACATGCAATAAATGTCATGGGGCAGAAACTTTTGCACAGCACTCACTGTAGGTGTGTGTAGCGCCAAAAAACAAACAAACAAAAATAACCAAACTCTTACGAACTGACAGTAATGAAACGAATACCATCGACACATTTGCAACTCTTGACATGGCATGAACTGTTGACTCATCACACCGATAAAAATAGTGCCATGAATGCTGGAGTTTTTCAGCAGCTCTCGTGTGTTTTTGTTTTATGAAACCTGCTTAAAAACTACCGCCACTACTGGCAAAGGTTATAGCTCAGTTTGACATATTCAACATGCATTATTTCTCGTTCACCAGCTATATTATGACTGATAAATATTTCATTTTTTCAGGTAAAAGTTATTTTTGATATCTTCACATCCAGAAAAAAGTCCTGCCGCACTAGTTCAAGTTCAAATTAAAATTTAAATTCCAGGTAAAATTCTTTATTATCCCCAAGGGGCACATTTTAACAGAGTTGGGAGTCGACCCTCATACATTCTACAAAATTACCGAAAACAGTGAAATAACTCCTATGGGGAAGCTGTGGCCCAATGGATAGTGAATTTGGAACCAAAAGGTCGTTTGTTTGATTCCTAAATGAGCAGAAAAAAATTTTTTTCTTGTACTTCTATCTTCTATTAAGGTTTTAGGAAGGCTGGAGCCTATCTGAACAAACACTGGTCACTAGTACACCCTGAATCTATCACCAAAAAAAAAAAAAAAAAAGTCTTGAGTTTGAGACCCAGGACTGGCGAGGGTGTTTCTGAGTGGAATTAGCATGTTCTCAGGGTGCATGCATTGGTTTCCTCCCACAATCCCAAGAGCAGCACATTAGGCTAATTGGCTGTTCCAAATTTACCCAAGTGTGAATGGGAATGGTTGTTTGTGTGTTAGTCCTGCAATGGACTTGTGAGCTTTTCAGAGTGTACCTCGCCTTCGTCCAAAGTTGTTTAAGATAAGATCAAGTGGCTCGGCAGATGAATAAAATGAATGCAGATTTTAAATTGGTTCCTGACTGCAACAAGTTTAAATCTCAGAGTTTAAGTCACTCAAAAAGCTTATATATGATTTTATTGTAAATAATATTTAGTTTTTTCATGAATTTTTTTTTTTTTTTGGGCGGGGTGGTACAAGCACTGGCTTCATTTATAATAATCACATGACTGCAATGGAATCCACTAAAATGGACCAATGTAACAATACTGATTAATGGGAAAAAAGAATGAATAAAAACATACAATAATAATAATAATAATAATAATAATAATACAAAAAAATGACATTTCAAACAATCTACACTTAGGACAAGCAAATAATTGGGCGTGTGCTCTCTGAACTAATGAAATGTTTTTTTTATCTTATGGAATTTCTCCTCGTGAAAGACAAATAAAAATATCTTAGATGCAATGGAACTGCATCACTGAGAGTAAGCACGTGTTCACCGAAGGGATTTTTTCTACAACCCTTTCATCACTAACATTGCAGTAATTCTGAATAAAAAACAATTTTGTTACCTAGCTCAGAAAATAAATCTCCCCCCACTCTTGGTTTGACCACTTTCAAACTGTATCACACAATTTATAATTATACTGTGTGTAGTTCAGGCCAAAAAATGTTCTGTATGTAAACTATGAACATTCCAAGACTACAATTACGAACTTTATTCTTGATGATCGTGTCATTTGATAAGAATTTGCCCTTTACCTTAATGGGCTGCAAGCATGTAGGCAACCAGGTTGCAGAGGTAACTCCTCTTGTTCCAACATCACGCACCAGATGTTTCACCAGTTTTCATGCAGGGCCAACATGTGTACAATAGTGTGTTTTGGGACTGAAAAATGCCCTATTGTGGAATCTGTGCTTTTGAGAGGGCAAAAAAGACAGACATCCAACTGTACGTCCTGAAGGGGATAATTACTTTTATTATTATAATTACCTGTAGTTAAATTCTGCAATAATATGCTTCTTATTAACTGAAATCTTACACTGTCTCATGCCTAATCAGGATAAGTTCACTTTATATTTCTTCAATTTCTAAACTTATTTTTTTAACACTGCTTAATTCTATACATCTGAGTTTCATAATTTCCTGAAGGCATCATTCTCTATGATATTTTATGATTTATATATCTATCTGCAATATTTAAGATGTATTTTAAAACCTTGCCTCCTGTCTTTTCCCCAGAGCCACGCCTCAACACCGTCTTATACACTTTTCCCTTCATTCTTGCTGATACCCTCCTATCACAGATCACACCGGACACTTTTCTCCAACCATTCCAACCTGCCTACAGACGCTTCTTCACCTCTTTTCCACACTCTCTCCATTGCTCTGGATTGTTGAGCCTAAATACTTAAAATCCTCCACTTTCTTTATCTCTGCTCCCTGTAACCTCACCGTTCCTCTTGGGTCCTTGTCGTTCACAGACATGTATTCTGTCTTACTGAGACTGACCTTCATTCCTCTCCTTTCCAGGGCATTCCTCCACCTCTCTACATTTTCCTGCACTTGTTCTTTGCTCTCACTACAGATCACAATGTCATCTGCAAACATCATAGTCCATGGGGAATCTTGTCTAACCTCGTCTGTCAGCATGTCCATCACCATAGCAAACAAGAAGGGGCTCAAAGCTGACCCTTGATGCAGTCCCACCTCCACCTTGAACTCTTCTGTCACACCGACAGCACACCTCACCACTGTCTGACATCTCATCACATTTTCACTTTGCTCCATTTTCAGATGTCATTGCAGAGGCTGCTCAAAGCCATGTTATGTCGCATAGTTGCAGTGTTAACATGGAAGACATTAATCAGGATAGATTCAGCTCAAAGATACCAAGTAAACTTCATGTAAACACACCTAACTTGGTGTTTCAGATATTTTTGCATAATCTTGCAGAGGCAGTGGTAGTTAGACAGAAGCTAGAAGGGCCACAAACATCCAGGATGCCACAAGTTTAAGAGCAAAAGGAAGGGTGGGGGTAGGGGGTATATAGAGAAGCAATGGTTCAATGTGACCTGCTGGTGGCATCCTATTCCTTGATGACCTGAGAGTGAAAGGTGGAAAAGTCTGGATAAGAAACTTAACAAAAACGTTGCTTATGAACTCTTCAAATTCAGAAATAACAATTCATTGATATTATTCTTAGACCCGTGGTTGCTGGTGATATTCAAATAAGAAGCAGCTTGTGGGTGATGCTTCAAATAGGTAAACAATCTTGACTTGCTCCTAACTGTTGAAAACAAATGTTTATGATGAACTTGACTAATCCAGTGACTTCCTTTCAGTTCATTGAATACATCATGTCATTACTTGGCTTCTTTTCCAGTCATTGCTGGACTGTAACTTATACTGTGTGGATGTGCTAGCTAGACTTAGCACGATAGACAAGAAACATCTATTTGTGTGTTGTCCTGAGAAATTGATGAGATATGTTAGACTTGGAGGGTCTTAGGTGCTGTTCCGTGTGTTAAATGATATGACCCATTTTGTGTGACTCCTCTGTGTAACCTTAGAAACTGTATTTGAGCATTGTAGAGTCATCTTTTGAAAATCTGCTGTTAGTCTAAGTTGGTGAAGTAGACATATGATTGCACAATGTATCATCATCCTTGTTAGTTTACTGTATTTGGCGACTATGATGATGTGGAATTCCTTATCAGAAAATAGTTCAGTTATCGTCTCTGTTATGTTTGAAAACAGCCTTTGTTTATTGTGAATCTTGTAAATGGCTTTTATTATTTTATTATATTAGTTTGGGTGGGTAATAAACTTCAGATCAAACTGTTTATTGGAGTAGTCCTTTGAACTCTTAGTATAACCAAGTTAACAAGCCGAGTGTTTTATGAACCCGTGTTTAAGGCTATTTATGTTCCGATATACAGTAAAACCTCCGCTGACGAACGCTTAAGCTCACGAAGTTTTCGCCTCAAGAACATTAAATTCGCGAGCATATAGTCTCTGCTGACGAACTAGTTTTCGGCGGACGAACCAAACCACGCGGTCGAACAGCGCCACGGTGGCGGCCACAAGAAGCTGACGCACGCTCACGGCGTCCCAGTTCGTCACCCCCTTTCTTTGAGTGCGGACGTGGTTTGTGTTTGATAGAGATTTTGGACCATATTGATTGTACTTTTGCTATTATGGGACTGAAAAAGACCCCACCACAGGCGGAGATCATTGAAAAACACGAACGAGGTGTGCGTTTGTGTGACTTAGCGGCCCAGTACCAGTACGCTAAGTCTACCATTGTAACAGTAAGTCCCTCCCTCCCTCCTCCTCCTCCCACTCCATTCCATCAAGCCATCAACTACCATCACAAAGGTAAATAAAACCACTTTATTATACAGTACAGTTTATTTCTTTAATTACAATACAATAGCACATTTATTATACATAAAATAAGGTATATTTTTGTGTAGTTTTAAGGCTTATTTAGTAGAAAATTATGTTTTATGGGGACCTGGGAACGGATTATTCTCATTGTTTTACTTTGTTGGCTTTGGAATTACCACATTTGATAATTGAAAGTAATGCCATTTGAAATGGTGAAAATTTCATGTGGTATTTAAACAGAGACTCTGGCCTAACAAACTACAAGCGAGACCCATATCATTACATTATCGTCTTACTTTCAGAAGAGCTCAAGAATGTTGGATTCATTACCTTGCTGTACAAGGAAAAGTCATTTAAACGGTTTTGGTACAAAACCCATGCGTTCCCATTTTTTACCCATATGGGACCCATGCTTTAGCCCATTTGGGCAAGCCCATGTGTCGCCCGTGAGGGACCCATATTTTAGCCCATGTGGGCAAGCCCATGTGTCGCCCGTGAGGGACCCATATTTTAGCTCATGTGGGAAAGCCCATGTGTCACCCATGAGGGACCCATATTTTAGCCCATCTGGGCTAGCGCAGTTGCTGCCCACGTGGGACCCATATTTTAGCCCACATGGGCAAGCCCAGATGAGGCCCATATAGAAAACATGGACAAAATCTTCTGGGGCCCAGATGGGTAGCCTAACTGGGCCCCATATTTTGGCCCATATGGCCTCCAGCTGGGCCCCATATCTCTGTGCTGACTGGGTCAGTTCCGGCCCCTCCCGCGAATTTAGATAATCCGCAAGTTCTGTACCCAGAAGCAAAACCCAGTGCATCATACATACGCGAATGATCAACCGGAAGTAAAACCCTATATTACATGCGCTAAAAGATCCTTCTCAAACACATTCTATAGACAGTCTTACTCATTAATACAGTATTAATTGCTGTGACATGTAGTAATTAAGTAAAAACTTTTTAATTTTGTACTGTGATATTTATTGCTAAAATTCATTTTATATATATATATATATATGCATACAGTCGGCTCTCTGATTACGAAATTAATCCATTCCAGAGCCTTTTTTCGTAGCCTGGAGTTTTCGTAAGGAGAGGCGCATTTTACATGTAAAACACATAATTCGTTCCAAGGCTCCCAAGACTACCCCATAAACCCTTTAGAAATGATAAAAGTACTCCAATTTTGTATGACATGTGTTAAAAGTAAAAGAAAATTATTTATTAAACTATTTAAACATTTCCTTAACATATTAAACAATTTTATTAACATATTTATTAACTAAACCAGTATTAAACATTTTTATTAACGCACTTACATACACACACACACACACACACACACACACACACACACACACACACACACACACACACACACATGTGTCTCTCTCTATCTCTTTCTCTCTCAGTCTCTCTCTGTCTCTCTCTCTCAGACACACACACACACACACACACACACACACACACACACACACACACCTTTAGTATTTTATGGTCTGATAACACCAGACAAATTGGAGAAAGCAGGTTAGAAGATTATACAAACTATGAAAAGTGTGATCTGGCATAATAAATATGAGACTGATTTGGAAAGTAGACTTCAATGCAGTTAAAAAAGTGCCACCCTGGTTTGGGTGTTGTAGAATACCTTAAAGACAAAAAGGAAGTTTGAGCAGAGCAATGAGGACACATTGGAATGCTTTATGTGTTTTTTTATTTGTCTATGTTTAGTACAGTACATCACAGAAAAATACTTGGAGCTCGTCTTCTTGGGCAGTTAAAACACAAGTTTATTATTCACAGTAAGGAAATACATATGACAGCACAGTACAAAGAATTCCATAAATAAGCATTACAGTACAAAAAAAATACAAAAAACAAACACAAAAGATAAACCCATCCAAATAAATTCATATGAATGCGATTTAAAAAATTTAAATAGCAATTATTGGTGATGACCAATAATGATTTTTGTCAAGACTTTGAATCTGGTTTTAAAAACAATAAAACTTAAATTAAACAAGATTAAATAAATGATGCTCAGAGACATTGAACAGTTCAGGAGGTTCTCAGATCCTTGGATGCCAGGGGAGGATCTGAAGTCAAGTCCACCCAGATGATGTAGAATAGGCCTTTAAAAGGCCCTTGAAGTCCTTGGAAACCCTGGTGGCGATATGTTCTTCAGGCGATGTTTTAAATACGTCTCTGTCTCTGAGTCTGAGAGAATGAGAACCACAAGAAGATCAGGGAAGGAGAACAGATGTAAGATTGAAGAAAATTATTTTCCTTTAAGTCACCCCCCACCCCCGACTCATGTCATTAAAAAAAAAAAGAACTACCACCTGGCAGTTATATGCCTCCATGTGGTAAAGCCACACTGACCTTGAACTTTGACCTATGACCTGATAAATCAAATCAATTCAATGATGAGGCTATTTCCAGCATGGAGGCATAAGAAAGTTGCTTGACTGAATCACAGAACCATTTAAAAGTTTCCTAAATTCTTTTGTCATCTAATCTTGATCTTAAACAGCTGCCCAGGACAAACTTTTTTTTTCCGTATCAGAATGTGATGTACACAAATGCAGATATCCAATTAAGTCATAGTGTGTATTTGCTTTGTAGCTTTTTTTTTTTCTTTTCTGGTGGGTATTCTGTAACTTCCTTATATTCAATGGAGGGTTATGTAGTTTTTCCATTTTTAGAGATAGTGTGCAATCTTATTTTCCTTTCGACATTTTCCCTTTATTAGGGGTCGCTACACGAATCATCTACTGTTTGATTTGGCATAGGTTTTTATGTTGGATGCCCTTCCTGACACAACCCTTTTGCAAGGTGCAGAAACACACTGACGGCTATGCAGCTATTCTTCACGAAAGTCAGCAATGGTTCTTCTACACTTCTCACCACACACAGTGAGAGACATGGCCGGCCTTTGAGAAGTGATTTCTGTCGGCATCTCCCGGCGAGGTTTCAGCTATTGCAACCAATCTCAATATGACATGGACATTTCATAAAGCCTATAGTAGTGGTGAACATTCTTTGATGTGAAGATTATCTTTAACATGAAGCCAATGAAAAGCATGTTTATAGAAGATTGTGTTGTATATTTTACATTGTTTGCTCAGCGTCTCGAGGGTAAATATTTGGACCTAAAAGGTAGGGGGGAAAAAAGGTACTGTACAGTACTTAATAATCGCATACTTGTATAATCCTGGGAAAAAAGTATAAATAAACCATGTGGAGTGCACTACAGATAACACTTACCTTAATCCTTCCATGGAATAAGGCTCATCTCCGGAATGCTCCTACAGCTGACAAAGTTTGCCTGGTTGGGACTTAAAACGAAAGGGTCCCTAGGAACTCTGGTGATGGCAGTGTTGTCACAGATGATTCGAGACAGAGACACTCTGGACAGTGATATTTTCTGTGCTGCGGTGAAAACATCATTATTCTCCCACCAGAGCCTGAAAATGGCAAGGAATACAGAGATCCAGGTCAGTAGCTGATCCGAGATTTAAAAGGTCTGTTTAATGGTTCAGCTTTTCAGTTATATCCTTTTATTACACCACAAGAAAGTTACTGCAGGTAGGCTGTTGCCCATCTCAGCCAACTCTGGGCAAGGGCGGGGTTCACCCTGACCAGCTTGCCAGGCCATTGTAGTGCCAATTACATATAAAACCATTTACACTCACACCTAGAAGCAATATGGAACCTCATACAGCCTACTGTGTATGTCTTTGGACTGAGGTACACAAACCAAAGTACCCTGAGGAAACCCAAGCAAACTAGGGGAGAACATGCAAACACAAGACAGAAACATCCCGAGCCCAGGAGTCAAACCCATTTCCTTCTTGCTGTGCGGAATACATGCTCAAAACGCACTGCGTCGCTGTGCCCCTCCCCCCGCCATTGTAGTTACGAATTTATTCATAGCAGGTCATATCAAAAAATTTAAATACAGTGGTATCTCACCTCAGGAAAGACCCAACAAACGAAAAATCCAAGTGACAAAACTCATTTCCTAAAATTTCCGTCTCTGGATACAAAACAAATTCACATTACAAAACGCGCCATTTCAAAAAAACAATGTGCTAGTTGCTCTCCCATGGGCTGTCTCCCAACATCCCGCCCCGCTTGCCTCACAATGGATTTCTCTCAACATCCTGCCCCACTGGCCTCCCATTGGCTGGGAGGGAGTTGCATCTCCATAATACCCATGATGCAGCTTCCTCCCATTGGCTATTATGGAATTGCATCTCCATAATGCCATGATGCTTTTTGTGTGCCTTCGACTCATTGTTCATCACGGAGCTTCAACATGCATAAAGGACAGAGTTACTGTTTCGTGAGTTTTTCCAGTGTGCTCATTGCAACTTTACTTTTTGGCTGAGGCTTTTAACCTTGCATAAACATTTGTAAGATTATAACTATGCTAAGAAGACATGGTCAACACATGCGCGCGCGCACACACAAGTGCGCACGCGCATGCACACACACACACACACACACACACACACACACACACACACACACACACACGTGTGTGTGATTCCCAGTGAAAGTGATTCATGGTGCGAGTGAAAAGAAGAAGCGGTCTCATGGCATGTGGCTGAGTGATATCACAAAGGAATATGGCCTAACCCGTCTACCATCGGTATGATATTGAAGCAGAGGGAGGCCTGAAAAGGTATATTTTTTATCATTTTTAAAGGGTTTAGGGGTAACATTGGGGGCCTTGGAACGAATCAGGCATTTTACATGTAAAATGCGGTTCAACTTGGGGAAAAAAAAAAACAGGTTACGAAACCACTTCTGGAACGGATTAAATTCGTAAGGTGAGGTACCATTACATATCACTGATTCATTTTTATTAATAGCTTTAAAAGCGGCGTGTGTGCAATACAAGTCCCTGTGCAAATCACGAACAGAGCAACAATAAGGAGTAGCTGCAGAAGAACTGCTGTTATGAGACCCACTGGAACATGGAAAAGTAACCATCAACTTCAAGCCAATTAGAATTTATTTTGTGATTCTGTTGAAAACTCGTCACCTGTCTCCTTGGCGGATCTTCTGGAACTGTTTGGCGATGATACAGGAGAACACCGGCCCGACTCGACCTCCATAGACGAATGGTTCAGCAATGCCTCCTACCCATAGGTCAATGTTCTCAGTAGAACCGTAAAGCTTGATGAGTTCAGTCGCTATCGCTTTATTGTTCAGCACGCTCGCCAGTTCGTGGACATTCCTGGGTGCGGACAGTCCACAAAACCTCCGCCATGCATTATAACCTAATGGGCAGAAGACAATGGATTCAATATTGTGCTCTTCTGTGAACATATGAATCTGTCGACTATTCATCTTTCTGTGTCTGTGTGTGGGTGTGTGTACCTTGCAGTCCATGGTCTCTGCCTCTCTGAATATTAAGGGAACCGAGGTCTTGGGCGATTTTGCTGGTGAAGGCAAACAATCTTTCTCTTACTGCGTCCACCATCATGCTGTCCTGTTTGTTCAGTTTAGCTGGACGGCTAATCATACCTCGGATCTGAGGATCAATTCCACCTGGAGAGGACAGGGTTTTGGATGAGACTTGGGTTGTATCATAAACTGCTTACCAGACAATATCACACAGTATTTTACTATGCGACTTTTATATTCGATTTATCTATCTGTCCATATTCCCATGATGCACTAGGCCACTTTCATGGGTTTTACCTGTGCATTGCAAGGCCTCTGGAGAAGTTAGTCCCCAGAACAAACATACATTTACACTCATATTTACTGTAACAAGTTGACCCAATGTGTATGCGTTTAGACTTTAGGAAGAAACCACTTGGGCTACCTGAAGGAAACCCGTGAAAACATGTGGAAAAACATGTAAAGGCTATACAGAAATCCTCTCACTGATCTGGGGGAACCCTGCGACAACCTGGTGAGATGTCCAGGGTGGAACTTGACCCTTGCCCAGTGTCAGCTGAGATGAGTACCAGCATCCCCGTGACCCTAATTAGGATTAAGCATTTTAGAAAGTGAAGGAATGATTGAATGATCTGGGGGCTCCAACCCAGGATCTGTTTGTTGTAAGGAGGCAAGAGTGCCAACATGTGTACCACAGTGGCCTGTTACTATTATGAGATTGTAATATATTAATTAATGCTTAGCTTAACACTGTTGCCTAAAGTGGCACCATTATGCAAAATCTAACATGCAGAGGTTTAATTTCATGAAAACACACCTTCAAATATAATCCTCCATGGTGTGAAGAAGGCCTGATGCACAGGAATGCTACCAAACTGACAGTTTTCATCAAACTTTTCATTCAAGCGGAACATGAGGGGTTGGATGGTGGCATGAGCGAAACGGAAAGCAGCCGTAGCAAAAACGTTGGAGATGCTCGGGTCAACAGTGGGGTTGTAGCCAGGATACCTGTCAAGCCACCTCTTCATGGCACTTACCCCCACGATGCGAGGCAGGTAGTCTCTAAACACCATGATCTGTAAAACATAGCATGCAGTCAATCAGTCACTTGAGGAATTTATGATGTTTAGAATTCAGGTAATTTCAACCAATCCGCACATATTTTGGCCAAACTTGCAACTCAAACCACAACTTTCTCACAAATTTAGTCAATTATAAGAGTTCACCATGCAACCATTGAGCTAAATGTCACCATACATTGCTTTATTATTTGTGCGTTTGAAGACATCAAGACGTAGACAGGTGTTCAAGTATTTTTGCAATTTTTATGTAATGCTGGAATTTCATTGCAACAAACACCTGAAAAATCACAACATGCAGTGGAATCTTTGGGGAGAAATCTGTCTACAAAACTGGGCATTTTTCAAACTGCTATAATCACTGGTCACTTAGCCAACTGTTGTACCACCAGTCCTGATCTTTGCCATGCTTAAACTCAATTTGACTTAACTGGTCTGTCCTGGATCCAGAACCATTCATTCATTCATTCATTCATCCATCCATTGGGCAATTTTGGGTAACAGCCCATTACTCAATTTTCAGTGTCTTTGCACTGTTGAAGGAAACCAGAGTACTGAGAGGAATGGTACTCGAACCCATGACCTTCCTGTGCTGAGGCAGTAGAACTACAGCATCAGTCCAAATGACAAAAGCATCCAAATATTTGAGTCGTCTGTGTTTCTCTGTAATTTGTACCTCAACTGAACAAATAAATTTTGGCTCCATTTTAAGACAATTGTTACGAGCAAATATTCTGATACCTGATGATATATACTGCTGGGTGTGTTTAATACCTGGTGGTAGGCGCCCATGATTTTACGAGCTTCCTGGTAAAGCTGTTCACTGCTCCAATGTGGGTTCAAGCGGCGCAGAGCTCGTGCGAGCCGGTTGTGCTCTCGCACAAAGAGTGTGTGCAGCGAAGTGAGAGCGATGTTCTCATCCACACGCTCATCACCTGCATACATTAAACAAGGTCTCAGATAATGAATAACCTTCGAGGTACATTGTGCACATTTGATTATTCAATTGACTTGTCCATTAAACGTTTCTTTAAACAATAATCTTGTGTCAGATCCTGTTACTCTTAATTCTAAATATATATAAAGTTTATATTTTTATCCTGTGTATACCCACCTGCAATGAAACATGGTATTTCCTCCAGATCGGTGGTGTTCAGAATGCGGTTGCGTGTTTCACAAATTTTGCTGAACAGCTTGGTGAAGGGCAGCAGGTCACGGCCATTGTCCCGAAATCTTTCATTGACACGCATGAGACCCTCATCGTTGGAGAGGTCACGCAGTTCTAGGGCATGCCCGTCCTCAGAGCCGTACACCTGGCCTACATCCAGGAACGCTGTCAAGGTGTTGATCTGTTCCCGCACCCGTGCCACACCTCCAAACATATACGCACCGTTTCCAGAACCGCAAGCAGGTGCAGAGCGGAAAAACGGGAGGCAGGTGTCCGGAGTAGACGGGTGGTTCGGGTCATCTGCAGGAATCTAAGTAAAATATTAGAAATTAAAAATGTTACCATGAGCATACATTGTTTATTCTGAATTAGGGGCGTTATGGCAGCTTGGAAATGAATGGTGGAGTCTTGGAGAAGAAGTGAATAAGGTAATAAATTAGTGTGTAGCTTTTTTGTTTTTTAAATCAATATTAAAGCCATGTTCACACCTACTTTTAAGCTTTTGGGATTTATTAAGTTTTATCTGATGAATTGCACTTGCCATTATTTTCTTGTAATTTAAGTTTGCCATATGGGTGACATGGTGGCGAAGTGTCTAGCATGTTCCCTTCAACTAAATTAATTAAAAACTTTCAAAAAGAGTGTTCCAACCTGGATTGGGAAGCACGGCTCAGTGCGTTCACAGCTTTCATCACAGTTAATGCCGTTGCTATAGGAACGGATGCTGGGTGATATGGGAGTTAAGGTCAGGTCGTGGTCATTCCATTGGCCAAAGAAGGTGATGAGGGCCGTGTACTGACTGTCTCCCTTAACATTTTCGTTCTCTGTGCTGAAAATTCGATTTGACACCAGTCTCACCTGGGGGAGCACACAGGAAAATCCATGATTTATGAATATTTTTCTTTAGGAAAAGAGATTTATGTCAAAAAAGGAAAATAACAGCATAAGTGTTTCACTGTTGATATGAGGCCAATCAACAAAAACAATCAATGCGTTATTAGTCAGAAGAATAATAAATAATCAAGATACTCAAAACTAAATAGCTCAAGATCAAATGCTCAAAAGAGAGGAGGTGATGTTAAAAATACAACCACAGACCAGATCCTTTACAAACAGTATACTGGTGAAATTTTGGCCAGAATACAAAGCATTATGTTCATTATAACCCCAGTGCTGAGAGCACCAGCCTTCCAGTGAAGCATGATGGAGGTAGTATCACATTACGGTTTACCCTTGGCTTCATGGTTTGAATAAGAATGGGCTACATAGACTAAACATGATGATTTGTGTGATTGCGATTAGACTGAATTTTGGAATTTCAGAGTTACTTCCTGTCATACCAGAGGTAGAAGGGCACCATTGTAGCGTCTGCCTGGGTTCCATCCTCTAGGTTGCGAGATGTTGTCTTCATAAGCAGGAGGCAGCCAGCGGGCAAACGGTGTGCTTGAAGAGCCTTGAAGAGTATTCTTCCTGCAGGTTTAAAACCAAACTCAGATATTCTTATACAACTTAATTTAATTATAGAAAAAATTAAAGAAACCTTATTTGCTGAACTGCTCAATCCTACTAGGGTCATAGGGAGCTGGAGTCTATATCGGCTGGCTCTGGGTGAGGGCAGGGTACACCCTGAAAAGCTCGCTAACTCATCACAGAGCAACACACACAACCACATTCACAATCACTCTTATGGGTGATTTAGAACAGCAAGTTAGTCTAGTCTGCATGTTTTTGGACTCGGGGAGGAAACTGGAGTACCCGAAGGAAATTCAGGCAAGCATGCTGAGAACATGAAAATTTCACATGTGAACCCCATCGTTGAGGTTGAGCTCAGAAATCTCTTGCTCTGACATGGATAAGTTAAACACTAATGAATCATATGGGTTTCCTCCGGGTACTTTAGTTTCTTCCTGCAGACTAAAAAAAAAAAAATTGCACAGTAGGCTAACTGACTGTTCCAAATCGCACTGAGGTGTGAGAATGTGAGGAGTTTTATTTGTGTTCGTGATGTAAATGTCTGGAGAGCTGTTCAGGGTGCATCCTGCCCTCACCCAGAGTCGACCGAGAAGGGAACCAGCCTCCCACTGACCCAAATTAGGATGAACTGAAAGTTATTCCTGTTTTTGGTGTGTCTCTTACTGGTTGTTGCAGACGCCTGTGATTGTGCGATAGGTGTTTATTCCCATTGTAGTTCTGCATGACGGCGGCAGGACTTGAGCAGAACAGCCAGTCAGACTCTCAACCATCGTGAGTTCTTCATGACTCAGCAGTGCTGAGAGTACATGGTACACACACACACACACACACACACACACACACACACACTTTGATTACTAGAAATTAAGCCAGAAGGTAAATAAGAGAATACTCCATAAATATTTTACATTTACTGAAGAATGACATGTTTTACCTTACGTACATATACACGACTCTTTTATACAGTGTATAACAAGAATATAAGGGTGGCTGAATCTAAGCAAAGTATTTTTGGGTTTCATCATTTCAGGCTGCTACACCCTCTCTAGCTATAATTTATGAACCAACATTAAAACAAGCTACAGCACTTCCTGTGATCACATGTCATAGTTGCTATAAACAGTCATGGCATCTAGGTGGCGTAGTGGTTATCACGCCCCTTTCACAGGAAGAAAGTCCCGGGTTTGAGATTCAGTCTTGAGTGTTATTCAGTGGAGTTTGCATGTTTTCCTCATGCTTGTGTGGGTTTCCTCTGGGTAACCCTGTTTTCTCCCACTGACCAAAGACGTGCACATTAGGCTAGTTGGCTGCCTCAAATGGCCCCTTGGTGTCAGTGTGCATGGTGATCCTGCAGTGGACTGGTGAGCTGTTCAGGTTTTTTTTTTTTTTTTTAATATACTGTATTATCCCCTTAAAAGAAATGATTTCTTCTGCATTTAACCCATACAAACTGAGCGCACAATCGGAGCAGTAGGCTGCCACTCACATTGGGGGCATTCTGGAGAGCAAATCGGTGCCTTGCTCAAGGGCACTTCAGCCATTTATGTGGAAGAAGGGAAGGGAAGGTGCTGCTCACTCCCCCACCGCCACACTTTTTCCTGCTGGTACCGGAATTGTACCAGCAATCTTTCAGCCCCAAATCTGTTTCTATAACCATTAGGCTATGGCTACCTCCCCCCAGGGTGTACCTTGGCTAAGATAGGCTCTCCCACTATTCAAGAGGGGTTAGGCGGTTTAGCAAATAAGTGAATGACTTCCAACAATCATTTTATGACCAAGCTGATTATATGTATGTTTTGAAGTAAAAAAAATGTTTTAAAAAACTTGTATACATCACTTACAGAGAAATATTATGGGCTGGGGGAAAATGGTGATATAAATTCCTATAGTGCAGGATTAATACAAACTTCATAACAAATAGGAACATTTGCATTTAACCCATAGATATGTAATTGTGTGTGTGTCAGACCTGTGGCGTTAACGGATCTCTTGTGTGCATGGCGTTTTTTCTCAGAGATGATCCTCAGTGTCTGTTCGAGGTAATCTGCAGCCCTCACAGCTTCACGCGCCTTACGTTCCGGCTGCTTCATGAAGCGCAGGATATCAGAAGGCTTGATGAAACCATCTCTGCGTACCCGCCCAAGACTCCTGTAAACACACAGACACACAGATGGGTTTACTCTGGGTACTCCAATCAGATTTCAGTATTCGACAAGGTTAACATTAGCTATTAGCTAAACTTGGTAATTATGTTGGTTTATGTGTTTGCTTCCATTTAAATGGGTGAACTCTGGGGACATAGCACGACCTATTGTGAAGTTTTATACATATTTGTTTTGCATTTACAAATGAATTTATATTGTACATGATCATGACAATGGATAATTCTCTGACAAACAACATTAAGATCCCTGGCTTGTAAGTATGTTGTGTTATGGAAGGTTTTACTTACTGTTGACGAGAGTATAAGTAAGTTTGATCCACAACTCGTTTGGCTTCTGTGACCGCATCCAGGATGAAATTTCTTCTCAGATTATTCTCTTTAGATCCTGTTCAAACAAACATCCCAGTAAAAAAAACAAAACCACAAACTCATCAAACAGAAATGTCAGTACGTCCAGACCAACTACATCTCCAACCATGTGCGCACTGAAATTCGCTCACAAAATTTTACTATTAAAATATTGACATATGTTGACATTTATTGGATTTGATTTATATATATATATATATATATTGGAAAAGCATTGTGGTGGTGGTGGCCTGGTGGTAAAGTTTCTCGATCACCAATCCTAAGGTTGGGGGTTCAATCCCCACTCTCCACAGATTGTCACTGCCCCTTCCGTGCAGTTAACTGGGTTATCAAAGGCTGGCCATGTCTTTCACTGTCTATGGCATAAGCTTCATATAAAAGCACCATTGCTGACTTTTGACAAGACTATCTGCATAGCCATCAGCGTTTTTCTGCCCTGCAATGGCCTGGTGATAGGTCCAGGGTGTATTCTGCACTCAGCTGGGTGGATATCAGCCTCCCTGCAAACCTAATTTAGATTAAGTAGTTACAGAAAATGAATGAATGAAATAAAATTGCGTGTGTGTGTGTGTGTGTGTGTGTGTGTGTGTGTTCTACAGAGGAATCTGGTTGGTTGCTAAGTTATTTTGGGATAATGAGTACCTGGTATCTGTGTGATCTGATTGGCACTGTATCAGTGGGAATAAAAAATATCCAGAGTGGATAATGCCTGCATCAAAACGACAGTTACACTCCTTTTGACAAGGTTACTTGGAGCGAGTAGTGTTCTCTTTAAAATGCTTTAAAATTGAAAATAATACGAATAATAAACATGAAAATCGAATTGTTTTGTTAATTTTGTGTTTCCCTGGAGGACATGTGTATGCCCAGTTTCAGGGCATGGTTTAATTGCGTCTCATCTATTGTTCATGCATAACAAAGCAAAGCAGCTGAACTTGCTTTAAGTTATTTCCAAACAGAGTCTTCATGATGTGAACGTCTGTCTGTCTTCCTTTCGGCTTTTTCCCTTTTACTCGGGAGTCGCCACAGTGAATCATCTGATTCGCACATTTGATTTGGCAGAGGTTTTTACGTCGGATGCCCTTCCTGTCACAACCCTTTTTAGCAAGGGACAGAAACACACTGATGACTTTGCAGCTACTCTTTACAAAAGTCAGCAATGGTTCTTTTACATGCCTCTCACAACACAGTGAGAGACATGGCCCGCCTTTGATAACCCAGTTAGCTGCACTGGGGAGGACAACCTTGTGGAGAGTGGGAATCGAACCCCCAACCTTTGGATCAGCGATCCAGCGCCCTATACTACTAGACCGCTACTGCCCCGACAATGTGGATGTGAATGTCTGTCTATCCTGGCAAAAAGGTTGTGATTTTTGGCAGAATTACGCAAAATCTTGTCTTCATGAAATTTCTACTCAAGGTGGGACTTTGGACTCGGAAGCTTCCTGCAGAACTGAGGCGACAGTGCTTCATCATCTTCAGTTTCAATGAACTTGTAATTTTAAAGATAAATTTACTGTTTTTTTAAGCTTACACAGCTAATCATTTTCTATGTATATAATCATTTTCTATGTTTCTAATCATTTTCTATGTATATAATCATTTTCTCGGTGACTCTGGGTGTATTACACATATTTTGGTGCTCTTGCTTTAACTCACCTGACGCAGCCGGGTAGCTGAGTGTGTAGCACAGTCCCAGCACCATTATGAACATCAAGAGATTCATGGTTGAAGTTCAATGTAACACAAATAACGTCCTCTGTCTGTCTCTGAAGCAACAAAAAAACTTGTCAGAAAACATTCTGTACATGTGTGTTTATTTTCATTCATGCTTATTTTGACATAATTGAAGTAATGTCATGATGACTCAGTGTGTGTGTGTGTGTGTGTGTGTGTGTGTGTGTGTGTTTTCCTTCACCCTTTGAGTGTTCTTCCAGTGTGCAACTATTTGTATTCCTTTTTTAATAATTTATTAATAATATTATTAATAATATGATAATTTGTCTCAACCCTATCACTATCATGGATGAATATGTGTTGTCATCATGTTTCTTAATGTAATAATATATATGTATATATAATTTGTGTTCCAAATCTGAGTGCATTTAATACAAAGCATTCATGTTCAATACTTAAAAGAATGAGCACACTATTCCGTTGTCAAAAATCCTCGACAATATTTTTGACTGTTTCATTTTTTTTTCTTTCTTTTTTCATCCCTATATAAAATAAATTATATAGAATTAAATTATTTACATTTTGGTTTAATGAATTGTGCTGAAAGTAATTGTAGAATCGCTCACCTAGATGTGTTGCCTCTTTGGTCCTCAGTGAGTTGTGAGCTGATTACGGTCACCCTTTTATACCTCGTCTAAATCTATAATAATGGACTGTGGCATTCTGGCAATTCAAAAAATGTGTTTCCGCCTTCCCTTCTCACATGGGGAAACATCATAACATTTCATCGGAAGCCAAATAAACAAATATTTCATTTATTATGTCATTTATCTTTGCATCTGTTTTTCAAATCTACCCTGGATTAGGATCACAGAGAGATTAACTATATCAAATCAACTAATCTATGGTTGATGTTCTCAAACTAGGTTCCATGATGTCAGGTCATGTGATCTTATATTTTATTTTAGCTTTTTTTATTATTATTATTTTCAAAGAAAGTATACAGGTGAATAACAAATTAAGGAATACTGAAAGGGAGTACTGCGATCTGACTGGTCTAGTATCTTGTTATCATTCGTCATTGTTCCTCGTGAATTATGTTTGAAATAAAATGGCTCTCCTTGAATCACCACCTTATCATGGTGAAGGGGTTTATGTGTCTTAAGGAACTCTGTTGTCGGGGGTATTATGCCTCTGGTCGGGTCACCCAAGGCCAATAGGTCCTAGATGATGGTCCAGATGACGTGCGGATCAAAGACCACTATGAACAAACTCAAAAGGACACAGTTTCCCTTTGTCGGGCATGGGTTACCAGGGTTTTGTTGTAAACAAAAGCAGATTATTTACATTTTTGCAGTTATACAATCACATGGGGACAGTGGTGATCAGGTGCAAGATTACCAATCCCCAAGGTTGGGGGTTCAAGCCCCACTGTCATTGGTTGTCACTGATGTCCCTCCCCCAGTGCAATTAACTGGGTTCTCAAAGGCCGGCCATGTTTCTCACTGTCTATGCTGGGAGGCATGTAAAAGAACCATTGCTCATTCGTCATCATTTTCTGTAACCGCTTAATCCTAATTCGGGTTGTGGGAAGGCTGGCGTCTATCCCAGCCAATTTCGAGCAAGCGCAGAGTACAGCCTGAACAGCTCGCCAGGCCACCACAGTGCAGAAACACACTGACAGCTATGCAGCCTACTCTTTACGAAAGATGGCAATGGCTCTTGACTTTCATGTCATGTCCTGGTTTACGTCCTGTCCATGGCACTCTCGACCAACTCTATATGCTCAATGGGATCTTGGAGGAGATTTGGGAATTTGCCCAATCATGTCCCTTGGGCTATTCGGTCTCTGTATCACCAGAGCACGAACTTGGTCCACATTGGTAATAACAGGTCAAATTTGTTTCCAGTGAGGGTTGGAGTTCGCCATGGCCATCCTTTGTCACCGATTCTGTTCAGAATTTTTATGAACAAAATTTCCGAGACATTGAGGGGTTCTGGTTCGGTGGCCATAGGATTTTGTCTCTGCTTTTTGTGGATGATGTTGTCCTTCTGACTTGACCTCCAGCTGTCATTCAAGCAATTCACAGCCGAGTGCGAAGCGGCCAGAATGCGAGTCTGTACTTCCAAGTCGGAGTCCATGGTTTTCAGCCAAAAAAGGGTGGAATTCACCCTCCAGGTCTGGAATGAGGTCCTGCTTTAAGTGGATAAGCTCAAGTACCTTGGAGTCTTGTTTAGAAGTGAAGGAAGGATGGTGCGGGACATTGACAGGTGGACCGCTGCAGCCCCTGCTGTAAAGCGGAGCATTTACCGGTCCGTCATTATGAAGAGGGAGCTGAGCCTTAAGGCAAAGTTCTCAATTTACTAGTCAATCTATATTCCCATCCTGAGCTATGATCACGAGATTTGGATAGTGACCAAAAGAACAAGATCACAGATACAAGCAACTAATATGAGCTTCCTTAACAGGGTGGCAGGGCTCTTCCTTAGAGATAAAGTGAGAAGCTCAGCCGTCTGGGGAGAGCTCGGAGTAGAACCGCTGCCCCTCTGAATTGAGAGGAGCCAGCTGAGGTATTCGGGCTTCTGGTTAGAATACCTCCCGAATGCCTCCCTGGTGTGGCATGTCTAATCAGGAAGAAACCCCAAGATTGGGCTGCAACAAGCTGGATGGATGATGTCTCTCAGCTGGTCTTCCTCCCTGGTGTCCCCCTGGAATATATGGAGGAAGTGGCTGGGAAGAGGGACATTTGGACCTCATTGCTTAGGCAGCTACCCCCTCAACCCGAACCCGGATTCAGTGGATGAAGATAAAATGGTGAAATTATAAAGGGTACTCGAGCAGGTAACATTTTAAAATGACTCAAACAAACAAACAAACAAACAACAAGTCAGAAAAATATACTTCTAGCTTCCCCTCCCCCCATGGGTGGTGTACTGGTTAGCATGTCCATCTTACAACAAGAAGGTCTTGGGTTCGTGTTCCAAGCTTTTCTTGAGAGAGTTTCTTTGTGGAGTTTGTATGTTCTCCTCATGTTAGTGTATATCAAGTAGTTTTTGAGGTATAGGTGTGTGTCGCGCCAAAAAACAAACAAATAAAAATCACCAAACTTTTACAAACTGACGGTAATGAAACTGATACCATGGACACCTTCACAACTCTTGACATGACATGAACTGGTGACTCATCACACCACGAACAATAGTGTCATGAATGCTGGAGTTTTTTTTGCAGCTCTCACATCTTTTCTTTTTGTTTTCTGAAACCTGCTCAAACACAACCTCCATTACTGGCAAAGGTTATAGCTCAGTTCGTCATATTCGACATACGTTATTTCCTGTTCACCGCCTATATTATGACCGGTAAATATTTTCTTGTTCCTGGTGGCATGTTTCAGGTAAAACGTATTTTTGATATCGTTCCATCCAAATAAGAATCTTGTCGCATTAGTTCAAGTTCTGATTAAAATTTCAATTCCAGGTAAAATTCTTTATTATCCCCAAGGGGCACATTTTAGCAGAGTCAGGCGTAGACCCTCATACATTCTTCAAGAATACTGAAAACAGTGAAATAACTCCCATAGGGAAGCTGTGGCCCAATGGATAGTGAATTTGGAACCGAATGGTTGTTTTTTTGATTCTTGAACAAGCAGAAAAAATATTTGGTGTTAAGGGGAGTGAACAGCACGTTCCCCCTTCCTCCACCTTACTACCTCATTTGCTATACTTCTATCTTCTGTTAAGGTCTTCAGGAGGCTATAACCTATCTGAACCAACACTGGTCAAAGTACACCTTGAACAAATCACCAAACAATTACAGGACCCAAACATTCACAACCATTTACCTTCACACTCACATGTATGGGCAATTTGGAACAACCAGTTATCCGAATGAGCATAGTTGGAGATAGATATGTAGAGTGTGAGATTAATACAAAATAATAAATAAATAAAGTAAATTAAAGTAAAAATATACTGGGAAGGTCACCTGCGATGGACTAGCGTCCCATCCAGGAGGAGTTGAACTCCTGGTCGCTTCACGCTACAGAAACCGGGGATAAGCACTGGCCTGATGAGCGACTAGGCTCGGGTGTAAAAACCCAGCAGACTTACCTTTTTTGTAACATAAAATAAAAAGGTAATACAACTGAACAACTGTGGGTAACAGATGGAAAGAAAAACCAAAAATGAAATATGCAGCATATGTAAAAACATCTACGCTAAAGTAGACTGTGAATCAGAATGGAGCGTTAAACCAAGATCTTGTGTTGTAGAATTTGAAGAAAATGTGCTTGTACAATCATCAAATCTCCTTCATGTTCATCAAATCTCCTTCATGTTCACTTCATGTTTTCGGTGGAAGACTGATTATTTTAAATCTAACTTTAAGACCGTTATATTAAAATGATTACAAGCAATAATAATCCTTAAATAGAATCATTAAACATCTGCGCCATATTACCAAAGCAGATATAACCATTCCTCGTGAACATAAGCGACAAACGGTGCACTCGATAGGAACAGAGCAGACGGAAAAACTATGTTTATTTGTGAACAAAGTGATCTTTGAGCATATCGATGAATGTGAACCAACTTGTTGTAAAAATGAATTTGTGAATGTACTCAGGTTAGAAGTTTGCTGTGTAACAGAACGTCAGTGATAATAGGGTCCAGTGAAGGATAAACAGCCAATAAACTGAGCTCTCATCACATTCTCACTCTGCTCCATTTGATCGAGTAAATCACAACATTCTCTTGTCAAGTCTTAAAAAAAATTGGAGTTGGCCTCAAATTCTATAATATTTTTGTATCAGTGTGTGATTGATTATCTGTGAAAGCTTGATTATCTGCTTGTGTCAGAACATCCCGTGGTCTAATTTATTATTTTTATTAAACATAACTGATGGAATATATGGAGGAATTTGGTCTCTGTGGTATGTATATCGCTAGACGTTAATAATTTTTATGCTCTTATGTTCGCAGATGATTTCTCAGTTTCAGATACTGCTCTCCAACTCCAGAAAAAAGATTCAAGGTTTAGAAAAGTTTTGATAATTTACCGGAATATAGACAAGACTAAAGTTATTGTGTTTAGAAATTGTGGACCTCTCAGAAATTATGAAAAGTGGTTTCTTTTTTTATCAAAGGCTGAAAGTTGTTTCTTATTACAGGTATTTATGTTTAGTGTTCACATGTAGACTAGTATGGTCTAAAGCTCAGATCATACTTGCCGCTCAAGCCAATAAAGCTCTTATGGATATTTATAGATATCAAACAACAGTGTGGGAAAGGACACAAAGTCATTGGTAAATCTTTGGGACTCCAGCGGACTACTGTCAGAGCCATTATCTATGAAGGCATGGCACAGTTCTGACCCTTTCCCAGGAGTGGCCGACGAACCAAAATTACTCCAAGAGCACCGCGCAGACTAACCGGAGAAGCTACAACGGATCCAAACACCACTTCTAAACTACAAGCCTTACTTGCCTCAGTTACTGTCAATGTTTGTTACTTCATCAGAAAGACACTAGGCAAAAAAGAGTTCCGAGGTGAAAGCCACTGTTGACAAAAAAAAAAAAAAAAAGCAAGGCACGACTCACTTTTGCCAAGAATCATCTTGATCATCCCCAAAGTTTCTGAGAAAAAATGTCCTCTGGACTGATGAAACTAAAGTTCAACTTTTTGGGAGAAATGAATCTCGTTACATCTGGTGCAAAAAGAACACTGCGTTTGATAAAAAGAACATTGTGCCAACAATGAAACATGGTGGTGGAAGTGTGATGATCTGGGACTGCTTTGCTGCTTCATGACCTGGAGGACTTGTCATGATTGAAACCATGAAATCTGCTCGCTACCAAGAAATCCTGGCAAAGAAGGTTCGTCCATCAGTTCGAGACCTCAAGCTAAAGCACACCTGGGTTCTGCAGCAAGACAATGATCCGAAGCACACCAACAAGTCCACTTCTGAATGGCTAAAAAAATAATAATAAAAGAACAAAATGAGGGTTTTTGGAGTGGTTTACTCCCAGTCTCAACCTGAACACAATTGAGATGTTGTGGCATGACCTTAAAAAAACTGTTCATGCCCGAAAGCCATCCAATCTGGTTGATATTGATCAATTCTGCAGAGAAGAGTTGGCCAAAATCCCATCACAGCAATATGAAAGACTCATCGCCAATTATCGCAAACACTTGACTGCAGTTATGGCTGCAAATGGTGGTTCAACCAGCTATCAGGTTTAGGGGGCAATTACAAATTTTCATGAGCCCTTGTAGGTTCAGATGTTTTTTCCACCTTAATAAATGCACATGGCACTGAAAACTGCCTTTTGTGTTTATGTGTGTTTTATCTTTGGATAATATTTAGGTTTTCTTAATCTGAAATGGATGACAGTGACAAACGGGCAAAAAATGTCAGAAATTGGTCAGGGAGAAAAAAACCTTTTGCACAGCACTGTAGGTGTGTGTAGCACCAAAAAACATCACCAAACTTTCACGAACTAACAGTAATGAAACTAATACTATTGACAATTTCACAACTGTTGACACATTGCACCAATAAAAATAGTGTGATGAATGCTGGAGGGATTTTTTAGCAGCTTTCACATGTTTTTGTTTTCTGAAGGCTGCTTAAAAATAATCTCCACTATTGGCAAAGGTTATAGCCCAGTTCATCATATTCGATATGCATTATTTCCTGTTCACCACCTATATTATGACTGGTAAATATTTCCTTGTTTCCTGGTGGCATGTTTCAGCTAAAAGTTATTTTTGATATCTTCACACCCAGAAAAAAAAGTTCTGCCACAATAGTTCAAGGTTCAGGTAAAATTGTTTATTATCTCCAACAGACACATTTTAGCAGAGTCAGGAGTAGATGCTCATACATTCTACAAAAAATATTGAAAACAGTCAAATGACTCCCATGAGGAAGATGTGGCCCAATGGATGGTGAATTTGGAACCAAAAGCTCATTTGTTTGATTCCTGAATGATCAGAAAAGATATTTGGTGTTAATGGGAGGGCGGAGTCTATCTGAACAAACACTGGTCAAAGCACACCTTGAACATATGACCAAAAAAAAAAAAAAAAAAAAGTCTTGAGTTTGAGATCCAGGACTGGCCAGGGTGTTTCTGAGTGAAATTAGAGTGTTTTCAGCATGCATGCATTGGTTTCCTCCCACAATCCAAAGAGCAGCATATTAGGCTCATTGGCTGTTCCAAATTTACCCAAATTTCCTATAAGCTCATGGCGCCCATCTCAGCCGACTGTGGGTGAGGGCAGAATACTAGCAATGGCTCTTTTACATGAACCTCACACTATAGACAGTGAGAGACATGGTCGGCCTTTGATAATCCAGTTAGCTGCACTGGGGGGGGGGGGAGACAGTGACAACCTGTTGAGAGTGGGACTTGAACTACCATCAGATCACCACTACCCTGTTCTCCAATATAATATAGGGGGCAGTGGTGGTCTAGTGGTATAGGGCGCTGGATCGCTGATCCAAAAGGTTGGGGGTTCAAACCCCACTTTCCACAGGGTTGTCACTGAACTGCCCCCCCCAGTGCGGCTAACTGGGTTATCAAAGGTGGGCCATGTCTGTCACTGTCTATGGTGAGAGGCATGTAAAAGAAAGATTGCTGACTTTACTAAAGAGTAGCTGCAAAGCCGTTAGCGTGTTTCTGTCCCTTGCTAAAAGGGTTGTGACAGGAAGGGCATCCGACGTAAAAAAAAAAAAAAAAACTCTGCTAAATCAGATGATTCGCTGTGGCGACTCCCGAGTAAAAAGGGAAAAAGCCGAAAGGAAGAGAGAGAGAGAGAATGCCCGACGGTGACGAATTAAACACACAAGAATTAAAAGCCTAAAAATTTATTTTATATCCCTCCAGGCATCTGCGGAACGACTGAGGTGAATACGGTACATTTCCTGTTGAAGCGGAGAATGGTATTACGTCATCTTTTCCCGCGCTTTTTTTTTCAGTTAAGCTCGAGACAACGTGAGTGGGTGACGTCCATGAGTCGTTGTTCAAATTGTCAGTACTAAAAGCACAATGGATCAAATACCAGGTGAGATTCATGCACATAAAAAAAAAAATCGTCATTGAATAATAATGATAGTTTTGTAATTTTATGAGGTAGAAATAGTTTATTCAGTTCATTTTACTGAAAAAAACCCCCACATTTTATATGAGTGACATTTTCGTCACGTCCGGGGGATGAACAAGCTTGGCTGTCAACAGTGATTAATTACAATATAGTTTACAAGTAGTGGAATTCCTGCAAAAAAAAAAAAACAGTATTTTTATACCAATATGCTTATAATTTTATGGAAACTCAATACGAGCATCAATTATAAACATTATTGTTTTCTGTGAGGAATATCTTGGTGTTATTTATCGATTCAAAGTGAGTCATCATGAGGTAAAGTCTGACCCAATTTCATCATTTAGAGAACATCATCGTTGAGTCACTTTGACTGGTGAATGTTTCTCATTATTTAATTTCACCACCGGTATATCAATCGCCTCCAGAACTTTTTATGGCAGGAAAAACATTACTGTCGAAACTGCTGAGCTGGACACGTGTGATGATAGTGACGAATCTGAGATAGAAATGGATTATGATGACGAGGTGGCTGATCCCAACTTCATCCCTGATGATGTGAATATGGAAAAGAAAATAGATCTAGATGAAGAGACTCCTCCAAATGATGTCATTGAGCTCGATGGAGAATCGGCCGTTATCATGGATGAACACGCCCTAATGCCAACTGCAGATGATTCTAGTGCTAGCGAAGCAACAAGATGAAATCTCACTCAACAGTAGTCAGTCCTTCAAAATGAAAATCCTTCAGTTATGGTGCCCTTCCTTGGTCCTGATCCACCTTGTTCTACTGAAATTTTCTCTTCGGTCGTGGAATGTTTTGCTGCGGGACTGTCAGACCATCAAGATTACCTGGATTATCAAAGGATATGAAATGTCAAAGGCAATAACGAAAAAAGGACGAGGTGCAATCGCAGCTGCTAAAATAGAGAATTAAACTCAGATGCATCAGGGCAGTGGTGGTCTAGGGTATAGGGCGCTGGATCGCTGATCCAAAGGTTGGGAGTTCGATTCCCACTCTCCACAAGGTTGTCCTCCCCAGTGCAGCTAACTGGGTTATCAAAGGCCGGCCATGTCTCTCACTGTCTATGGTGTGAGGCATGTAAAAGAACCATTGCTTACTTTCGACAAGAAAGTGTGCAGGGCTGTGTTTCCGCCCTGCGATGGCCTGGCGAGCTGTCCGGGGTGTACTCTGCCCTCGCCCAAAGTTGGCTCCCCGCGACCCTAATACGGATTAAGCGGTTACAGAAAATGAACTGAATTGAACTCAGATGCAGTGTACAGATGTAAAATGGTTCAACAATAGAGTCGTGAGCATGTTATTATCTACGGTCGCAAAAGTCGACCCTGTTACTACAGTACATGGCTCCGATTCCAAAACAAAGAAGAAAGTTGATTGTCTTGATACCGTGAAGCAGTTCAATAAATCCATGGGAGGAGAAGATTTAGCCGATCAACTAATCTTGCTTTATAGGAATCCCACCAGATTTGAATGCTAATGAAATACAGCAATGGCGAGCTATTTTTTTCTGACATGGCTTGGTGTATTCTTCCACCCATAGTTCCTCAAGGTTGCAGTTGCTGAGTATAGACCACAACTTTTCCCAAAACCCCTCATTGGATTCCATGGGAGGTCTTTTGTCATCATGACTTCAAGGTGTATTAAATTGCATGTAAAAATCTTTTTCATTAATTTTCAAAAGTTTATTTTGCTTTATACATTTATTTTTCTTTTCCCATTTTCTTTTTCTTTTGGTCCAAATCTTAACTTGCAGTAACTTGCAGATGGCTTGCAGTAAAATTGTCATCTGCATCACGGTGCATTTTGATCTTAAGTCACTGGAGTTGGTCACACAAGTTCTGTTCAGTCAGGTAGGCTAAACCAGCCACTTTCTCACACTCAAGGAGTGTGGATTTTAGATCGTTTGTCCAGGATATTCGTGGATGGGATCTTTGCCTCCCCTGGGGTAAGTCCCATCTCCAGTATTGGTGGTTTTATTACCGAAGTGAAGCTCAATGGACTGCAGAAATGGAGCTTGGTCAATTTCTTGGTGTTCCAAAACCCATTAGAAACCCATTGGTAAGCTTCGGTAGGTTCGCCCAAATTGGGTGATGTACGTTTAATTCAGAGAACATACAGTTCCCCTATCTGGCCCCACCACGCAGAGGCATACATCATCAGGCCCTTACTATTATTAGTATTATTACTAGAGAACATGAAACTCTACACAAAAATACCCGAACCTGGGAATCGAACCCAACCTTCTTGCTGTAAGGCAGATGGTCTAACCAATGCACCATGGTGCCACTTATTATGTAATCATCATATGCTAAAAAAAAAAAACCTGAAATATCCTGGAAATAGCAGCCAATCATTCTCTTTTAGTTTCATTTATTTGTATTCAGAATATCAAATTCCATAATAAACAACACGTTTTGTTTCTGAAGGAGGCAACTTCTAAAAGTGTATATTCTAGTGTTCTTAGAATATCGGTATATTAGATATTAGTATTGACCGTTAGTGTAATATTTAATGTCTTCATTTTAATGCATCACTTCATTACCTTTGGGAAGGTAAAGGAAAATGACTGTCTTACGCCAGAACTTTGAAAAAGATAAAACCATAACTTTTAAAATACATTTTCCACCAAAATGTTCAGGACAAAAGGCTGGACAGTTCCTCAGTAACATGACAAGCTGATGTATTTTTTGTTTGTTTGCTTGTTTGTTTGTTCGTTCTGTCTTGTGAAAGGACAGAAGCAGCACTCGTCTCGAGGGTCAGCAAGTGGATGCGTTAAATGAGTTGATGTTGCTTTTCAATCAGCTTTTGGCATGACTCTTCATTTGGCTGGAAAATCAACCTGCAACCACAAAAACATTTCACATACAAACGAAACTTATCGGGTAGCACAGTCCAGCCCTTTAGTATTTTATGGTCTGAAAACACCAAACAAATTGGATAGAGCAGGTTAGAAGATTATACAAACAATGTTAAGTATGATCTGGTATAATAAATATGAGACTGATTTGGAGAGTAGACTTCAATAAATACAGTTAAAAGAAGTAAAGCTTATGATTCAAGATTAAGTTTCTTTGCATATGAACCAGTATTTAAAATAGGTAAGAATTCTCAGAGCTGTGAAATAATGCATGTGTCTTGATTTATTAAGAATTGGACAGATTTGGAATTCAGAAGTGCCATGGATGCTGCAGGTAAACTCCCTGGTTTGGGTGTTGTAGAACACCTTAAAGACCAAAAGGAAGTTTGAGCAAAGCAATGAGGACACATTGGAATGCTTTATGTGTTTTTTATTTGTCTATGTTTAGTACAGTACACAGAAAAATAATCGCAGCTCGTCTTCTTGAGCAGTTAACACACAAGTTTATTATTCACAGTAAGGAAATACATATGACAGCACAGTACAAAGAATTCCATAAATAGGCATTACAGTACAAAAAAAATAAAAAAAAAAACAACAACAACAAAAAAGTAATGAGACCAGTACAAGAGATAAACCCATCCAAATGAATGAATAAGAATGTGATTTAAAAATATAAATAGCAATTATTGGTGATGACCAATAATGATTTTTGTCAAGACTTTGAATCTGGTTTTAAAAACACTAAAACTTAGAGTTTTACTGAGATTTTGAAAATTAAACAAGATTAAATCAATGATGCTCAGAGAAATTGAACAGTTCAGGAGGTTCTCATTTCCTTGGATGCCAGGGGAGGATCTGAGGTCAAGTCCACCCAGATGATGTAGAATAGGCCTTTAAAAGGCCCTTGAAGTCCTTGGAAACCCTGGTGGCGATATGTTCTTCAGGCGATGTTTTAAGTACGTCTCTGTCTCTGAGTCTGAGAGAATGAGAACCACAAGAAGATCAGGGAAGGAGAACAGATGTAAGATTGAAGAAAATTATTTTCCTTTAAGTCACCCCCCCCCCCCTTTCCCCCACTCATGTCATTAAAAAAAAAAAGAACTACCACCTGGCAGTTATATGCCTCAATGTGGTAAAGCCACACTGACCTTGAACTTTGACCTATGACCTCATAAATTTAATCAGTTCAATGATGAGGCTATTGCCAGCGTGGAGGCATAAGAAAGTTACTTGACTGAATCACAGAATCATTTAAAAGTTTTCTAAATGGTTTTTTAATCTAATCTTGATCTTAAACAGCTGCCCAGGACAAACTTTTTTTTTTTTCCATATCAGAATGTGATGTACACAAATGCAGATATCCAATTCAGTCAGAGTGTGTATTTGCTTTGTAGCTTTTTTTTTCTTTTCTGGTGGGTATTCTTTCTGTCTTCCTTTCGGCTTTTTCCCTTTCACTCGGGAGTCGCCACAGCGAATCATCTGATTCGCACATTTGATTTGGCAGAGGTTTTTACGTCGGATGCCCTTCCTGTCACAACCCTTTTAGCAAGGGACAGAAACACGCTGACGACTTTGCAGCTACTCTTTACCAAAGTCAGCAATGGTTCTTTTACATGCCTCTCACCATAGACAATGACAGACATGGCCCGCCTTTGATAACCCAGTTAGCTCCACTGGGGGCTGGTGGGTATTCTGTAACTTCCTGATATTCAATGGAGGGTTATGTAGCTTTTCCATCTTTAGAGCGAGTGTGCAATCCTATTTTCCTTTCGACATTTTCCCTTTATTAGGGGTCGCTACAGCGAATCATCTAATGTTTGATTTGGCATACGTTCTTACATCGGATGCCCTTCCTGACACAACCATTTAACAAGGGGCAGAAACACGCTGACGGCTAGGCAGCTCGTCTTTACGAAAGTCAGCAATGGTTCTTTTACACTTCTCACCATACACGGTGAGCGACATGGCCGGCATTTGATAAGTGATTTCTGGTGGCATCTAGCGGTAGATTCAAGCTATTGCAACCAATCTCAATATGTCATGAACGTTTAATAAAACCTGTCCCATAGTAGTAGTAAATATTCTTTGATATGAAGATTATCTTCAACATGAAGCCAATGAAAAGCATGTTTATAGAAGACTGTATTGTATATTTTACATTGTTTGCTCATTGTCTAGGGTAAATCTTTGGACCTAAAAGGTAGACAAAAGGTACTGGACAGTACTTAATAATCACATTTACACTTGTATAATCCTGGGGGAAAGTATAAAAAATCGTATGGAGTGCACTACAGATCACACTTACCTTAATCCTTCCATGGAATAAGGCTCATCTCCGGAATGCTCCTACAGCTGACAAAGTTTGCCTGGTTGGGACTCAGAACAAAAGGGTCCCTAGGAACTCTGGTGATGGCAGTGTTGTCACAGATGATTCGAGATAGAGACACTCTGGACAGTGATCTTTTCTGTGCTGCGGTGAAAACATCATTATTCTCCCACCAGAGCCTGAAAATTGCAGGGAATACAGAGATCCAGGTCAGTAGCTGATCCAAGATTTACAAGGTCTGTTTAATGGTTCAGCTTTTCAGTGATGTCCCTTTATTACACCACAAGAAAGTTACTGTACGGAGGCTGGTGCCAATCTTGGCCAACTCTGGTTCACCCTGAACAGCTCGCCAGGCCATTGTAGTGCCAATACATATACAATCATTTACACTCACACCTAAAAGCAATATGGAACCTCTTTCAGCCTACTGTGGATGTCTTTGGACTGAGGGACACAAACCGAAGTACCCTGAGGAAACCCATGCAAGCAATGGGAGAACAAACTCAACGCAGAAACATCCCGAGCCCAGAAGTCAAACCCGGTACCTTCTTGTTGTGAGGCAAACATGCTCAAAACACAATGCGTCGCCGTGTCCCTCCCTCCCATTCTTAGTTACAAATTTATTCAATTCGAAAAATTGAAATATATCACTGATTCATTTTTATTGGTAGCCTTAAAAGCGACGTGTTCACAATACAAGTGCAAATCACGAAAACAGCAACGATAAGGAGCAGCTGCAGAAGAACAGCTGTCTGTAATCTGGAAACGTAACCATCAACTTCAGGCCATTTAGAATTTATTTTGTGATTCTGTTAAAAACTCGTCACCTGTCTCCTTGGCGGATCTTCTGGAACTGTTTAGCGATGATACAGGAGAACACCGGCCCGACTCGACCTCCATAGACGAACGGTTCAGCAATGCCTCCTACCCATAGGTCAATGTTCTCAGTAGAACCGTAAAGCTTGATGAGTTCAGTCGCCATCGCTTTATTGTTCAGCACAATCGCCAGTTCATGGACATTCCTGGGTGCGGACAGTCCACAAAACCGCCGCCATGCATTATAACCTAATGGGCAGAAGACAATGGATTCAATATTGTGCTCTTCTGTGAACATATGAATCTGTCAGACTATTCATCTTTCTGTATCTGTGTGTGGGTGTGTGTACCTTGCAGTCCATGGTCTCTGCCTCTCTGAATATTAAGGGAACCGAGGTCTTGGGCGATTTTGCTGATGAAGGAAAACAATCTTTCTCTTACTGCGTCCACCATCACGCTGTCCTGTTTGTTCAGTTTAGCTGGACGGCTAATCATACCTCGGATCTGAGGATCAATTCCACCTGGAGAGGACAGGGTTTTGGATGAGACTTGGGTTGTATCATAAACTGCTTACCAGACAATATCACACAGTATTATACTATGCGACTTTTATATTCTATTTATTTATCTGTCCATATTCCCATGATGCACTAGGCCGCTTTCATGGGTTTTACCTGTGGATTACAAGGCCTCTGGAAAAGCTAGTCCCCAAAACAACATACATTTACACTCATATTTACTGCAGCAAGTTGACCCAATATGTATGCGTTTGGACTTTAGGAGGAAACCACTTGGGCTACCTGAAGGAAACCCTTGAAAACGTGTGGAAAACATGTAAAGACTATACAGAAATACCCTCATTGATCTGGGGGAACCCTGTGACGACCTGGTGAGCTGTCCAGAGTGGAACTCGACCCTAGCCCAGGGCGTGTTACTATTATGAGATTGTAATATATTAAGTAATGCTAAGCTTAACACTGTTGCCTAAAGTGGGACCATTATGCAAAATCTAACATTTGTACAGAAGTTTAATTTCATTAACGCACCTTCAAATATAATCCTCCATGGTGTGAAGAAGGCCTCATACATAGGAATGCTACCAAACTGACAGTTTTCGTCAAACTTTTCATTCAAGCGGAACATGAGGGGTTGGATGGTGGCATGAGCGAAACGGAAAGCAGCAGTAGCAAAAACGTTGGAGATGCTCGGGTCAACAGTGGGGTTGTAGCCAGGATACCTGTCAAGCCACCTCTTCATGGCACTTACCCCCACGATGCGAGGCAGGTAGTCTCTAAACACCATGATCTGTAAAACATCGCATGCAGTCAATCAGTCACTTGAGGAATTTATGATGTTTAGAATTCAGCCAATTTTAACCAATCCGCACATACTTTGAGTAAACTTGCAACTCAAACCACAAATTTCCCACAAATTTAGTCAATTATAACAGTTCACCATGCAACCATCGAGCCAAATGTCACCATACATTACTTTCTTGTTTGTGCATTTGAAGACATCAAGACGTAGAAAGGTGTTCAAGTATTTTTGCAATTTTTATGTAATGCTGGAATTTCATTGCAACAAACACCTGAAAAATCACAACATGCAGTGGAATCTTTGGGGAGAAATCTGTCTACAAAACTGGGCATTTTTAAAACTGCTATAATCACTGGTCACTTAGCCAACTGTTGTACCACCAGTCTTGATCTTTGCCATGCATTCCAGAACCATTCATTCATTCATTCATTCATTCATCCATTGGGCAATTTTGGGTAACAGCCGATTACTCAATTTTCAGTGTCTTTGCACTGTTGAAGGAAACCAGAGTACTGAGAGGAATGGTACTCGAACCCATGACCTTCCTGTGCTGAGGCAGTAGAACTACAGCATCAGTCCAAATGACAAAAGCATCCAAATATTTGAGTCGTCTGTGTTTCACTGTAATTTGTACCTCAACTGAACAAATAAATTTTGGCTCCATTTTAAGACATTTGTTACGAGCAAATATTCTGATACCTGATGATATATACTGCTGGGTGTGTTTAATACCTGGTGGTAGGCGCCCATGATTTTACGAGCTTCCTGGTAAAGCTGTTCACTGCTCCAATGTGGGTTCAAGCGGCGCAGAGCTCGTGCGAGCCGGTTGTGCTCTCGCACGAAGAGTGTGTGCAGCGAAGTGAGAGCGATGTTCTCATCCACACGCTCATCACCTGCATACATTAAACAAGGTCTCAGATAATGAATAACCTTCGAGGTACATTGTGCACATTTGATTATTCAATTGACTTGTCCATTAAACGTTTCTTTAAACAATAATCCTGTATCAGATCCTGTTACTCTTAATTCTTATTATATATAGTTAATATTTTTATCCTGTATCTACCCACCTGCAATGAAACATGGTATTTCCTCCAGATCGGTGGTGTTCAGAACGCGGTTGCGTGTTTCACAGATTTTGCTGAACAGCTTGGTGAAGGGCAGCAGGTCACGGCCATTGTCCCGAAATCTTTCATTGACACGCATGAGACCCTCATCGTTGGAGAGGTCACGCAGTTCTAGGGCATGCCCATCCTCAGAGCCGTACACCTGGCCTACATCCAGGAACGCTGTCAAGGTGTTGATCTGTTCCCGCACCCGTGCCACACCTCCAAACATATACGCACCATTTCCAGAACCGCAAGCAGGTGCAGAGCGGAAAAACGGGAGGCAGGTGTCCGGAGTAGACGGGTGGTTCGGGTCATCTGCAGGAATCTAAGTAAAATATTAGAAATTAAAAATGTTACCATGAGCATACATTGTTTATTCTGAATTAGGGGCGTTATGGCAGCTTGGAAATGGATGGTGGAGTCTGGGAGAAGAAGTGAATAAGGTAATAAATTAGTGTGTAGCTTTTTTGTTTTTTAAATCAATATTAAAGCCATGTTCACACTTACTTTTAAGCCTTTGGTATTTATTAAGTTTTATCTGACAAATTGCACTTGCCATTTTTTTCTTGTAATTTAAGTTTGCCATATGGGTGACATGGTGGCGAAGTGTCTAGCATGTTCCCTTCAACGAAATTAATTCAAAACTTTCAAAAAGAGTGTTCCAACCTGGATTGGGAAGCACGGCTCGGTGCGTTCACAGCTTTCATCACAGTTAATGCCGTTGCTATAGGAACGGATGCTGGGTGATATGGGAGTTAAGGTCAGGTCGTGGTCATTCCATTGGCCAAAGAAGGTGATGAGGGCCGTGTACTGACTGTCTCCCTTAACATTTTCGTTCTCTGTTCTGAAAATGCGGTTTGACACCAGTCTCACCTGGGGGAGCACACAGGAAAATCCATGATTTATGAATATTTTTCTTTAGCAAAAGAGATTTATGTCAAAAAAGGAAAATAACAGCATAAGTGTTTCACTGTTGATATGAAGCCAATCAACAAAAACATTCAATGTGTTGTTAGTCAGAAAAATAATAAATAATCAAGATACTCAAAACTAAATAGCTCAAGATCCAATGCTCAAAAGAGAGGAGGTGATGTTAAAAATACAACCACAGACCAGATCCTTTACAAACAGTATACTGATGAAATTTTGGCCAGGATACAAAGCATTATGTTCATTATAACCCCAGTGCTGAGAGCACCAGCCTTCCAGTGAAGCATGATGGAGGTAGTATCACATTAAGGTTTACCCTTGGCTTCATGGTTTGAATAAGAATGGGCTACATAGACTAAACATGATGATTTGTGTGATTGCGATTAGACTGAATTTGGGAATTTCAGAGTTACTTCCTGTCATACCAGAGGTAGAAGGGCACCATTGTAGCGTCTGCCTGGGTTCCATCCTCTAGGTTGCGAGATGTTGTCTTCATAAGCAGGAGGCAGCCAGCGGGCAAACGGTGTGCTTGAAGAGCCTTGAAGAGTCTTGTTCCTGCAGGTTTAAAACCAAACTCAGATATTCTTATACAACTTAATTTAATTATAGAAAAAATTAAAGAAACCTTATTTGCTGAACTGCTCAATCCTACTAGGGTCATAGGGAGCTGGAGTCTATATCAGCTGACTCTGGGTGAGGGCAGGGTCTTCTTCTTCTTGTCCTTTCGGCTTTTCCCTTCGGGGGTTAGTCTTTCTTCCACTATTCTTTCCCATAACTTCATCGTATGGCTCATCAACTTTATCCCTCTGTAGTTGCCACAACTCTGCACATCTCCCTTGTTCTTAAAAATGGGCACTAGCACACTTCTCCATTCCTCTGGCATCATCTCACTCTCTAAGACCTTGTTGAATGTTCTTGTCAGGAAATCTACTGCTTCCTCTCCTAGACACTTCCATACCTCCACTGGTATGTCATCAGGGCCAACTGCCTTTCCATTCTTCATCCTCTTCAATGCCCTCCTCACTTCACTCTTACTAATCTTTGCTACTTCCTGGTCCTCAACAGTCACCTCTTCTACTCTTTTTCTCTCTCTCTCATTTTCCTCATTCATCAGCTCTTCAAAGTATTCTTTCCATCTTCCCAGCACACTTCTGTCATCATTCAATACATTTCCCTCTCTGTCCTTAATCACTCCAACTTGCTGCACATCCTTCCCATCTCTATTTCTCTGCTGTGCCAACCTGTATAAATCATTTTCTCCCTCTTTACTTTCCAACCAAGAATACAAGTCATCATACGCCCTCTTTTTGGCCTTTGACACCTCTACCTTCACCTTACGCTGTGTCTCCCTGTACTCCTGTTTACTCTATTCGGTCCTCTCTATGTCTCTATGTCCCACTTCTTCTTAGCTAACCTCTTCTTTTGTACACACTCCTGCACTTCCTCATTCCACCACCATGTCTCCTTATCTCCTCTCCTTCCAGATGACACACCAAGTATTCTCCTACCTAGGTCTCCCTGATCACATTAGCTGTAGTTGTCCAGCAAAAAAAAATTGCACAGAAGGCTAACTGACTGTTCCAAATCGCACTGAGGTGTGAGAATGTGAGGAGTTTTATTTGTGTTCATGATGTAAATGTCTGGAGAGCTGTTCAGGGTGTATTCTTCCCTCACCCAAAGTCAACCGAGCTGGGAACCAGCCTCCCAGTGACCCAAATTAGGATGAACTGAAAGGCATTCCTGTTTTTGGTGTGTCTCTTACTGGTTGTTGCAGACGCCTGTGATTGTGCGATAGGTGTTTATTCCCATTGTAGTTCTGCATGACGGCGGCAGGACTTGAGCAGAACAGCCAGTCAGACTCTCAACCATCGTGAGTTCTTCATGACTCAGCAGTGCTGAGAGTACATGGTACACACACACACACACACACACACACACACACACACACACACACACACACACACTTTGATTACTAGAAATTAAACCAGAAGGTAAATAAGAGAATACTCCGTAAATATTTTACATTTACTGAAGAATGACATGTTTTACCTTACGTACATATACACAACTCTTTTATACAGTGTATAACAGGAATATAAGGGTGGCTGAATCTAAGCAAAGTATTTTTGCGTTTCATCATTTCAGGCTGCTACACCGTCTGTAGCTATAATTTATGAACCGACATTAAAACAAGCTACAGAACTTCCTGTGATCACATGTCATAGTTGCTATAAACAGTCATGGCATCTTGGTGGCGTAGTGGTTATCACGCCCCTTTCACAGGAAGAAAGTCCCGGGTTTGAGATTCAGTCTTGAGTGTTATTCAGTGGAGTTTGCATGTTTTCCTCATGCTTGTGTGGGTTTCCTCTGGGTAACCCTGTTTTCTCCCACTGACCAAAGACGTGCACATTAGGCTAGTTGGCTGCCTCAAATGGCCCCTTGGTGTCAGTGTGCATGGTGATCCTGCAGTGGACTGGCGAGCTGTTCAGGTTTTTTTTTTAATATACTGTATTATCCCCTTAAAAGAAATGATTTCTTTTGAATTTAACCCATACAAACTGAGCGCACAATCAGAGCAGTAGGCTGCCACTCACATTGGGGGCACCTGGAGAGCAAATCGGTGCCTTGCTCAAGGGCACTTCAGCCATTTATGTGGAAGAAGGGAAGGGAAGGTGCTGCTCACTCCCCCACCGCCACACTTTTTCCTGCTGGTACCGGAATTGTACCAGCAATCTTTCAGCCCCAAATCTGTTTCTATCACCATTAGGCTATGGCTGCCCCCCGCCCCAGGGTGTACCTTGACTAAGATAGGCTTTCCCACTATTCAAGAGGGGTTAGGCGGCTTAGCAAATAAGTGAATGACTTCCAACAGTCATTTTCTGACCAAGCTGATTATATGTATGTTTTGAAGTAAAAAAAAAATGTTTTAAAAAACTTGTATACATCACTTACAGAGAAATATTATGGGCTGGGGGGAAAATGGTGATATAAATTCCTATAGTGCAGGATTAATACAAACTTCATAACAAATAGGAACATTTGCATTTAACCCATAGATATGTAATTGTGTGTGTGTCAGACCTGTGGAGTTAACGGATCTCTTGTGTGCATGGCGTTTTTTCTCAGAGATGATCCTCAGTGTCTGTTCGAGGTAATCTGCAGCCCTCACAGCTTCACGCGCCTTACGTTCTGGCTGCTTCATGAAGCGCAGGATATCAGAAGGCTTGATGAAACCATCTCTGCGTACCCGCCCAAGACTCCTGTAAACACACAGACACACAGATGGGTTTACTCTGGGTACTCCAATCAGATTTCAGTATTCGACAAGGTTAACATTAGCTATTAGCTAAACTTGGTAATTATGTTGGTTTATGTGTTTGCTTCCATTTAAATGGGTGAACTCTGGGGACATAGCACGACCTATTGTGAAGTTTTATACATATTTGTTTTGCATTTACAAATGAATTTATATTGTACATGATCATGACAATGGATAATTCTCTGACAAACAACATTAAGATCCCTGGCTTGTAAGTATGTTGTGTTATGGAAGGTTTTACTTACTGTTGACGAGAGTATAAGTAAGTTTGATCCACAACTCGTTTGGCTTCTGTGACCGCATCCACGATGAAATTTCTTCTCAGATTATTCTCTTTAGATCCTGTTCAAACAAACATCCCAGTAAAAAAAACAACACCAGAAACTCATCAAACAGAAATGTCAGTACGTCCAGACCAACTACATCTCCAACCATGTACGCACTGAAATTCGCTCACAAAATTTTACTATTAAAATATTAACATATGTTGACATTTATTGGATTTAATTTTATTTTATTTTTCGCTCTAAAATATAACACCTTGGTGGAGATTTTATATATATATATATATATATATATATATATATATAAATAGGAAAAGCATTGTGGTGGTGGTGGTGGTGGACTGGTGGTAAAACTTCTCCATCACCAATCCTAAAGTCGGGGGTTCACTCTCCAAGGGTTGTCACTGCGCCCCACCCCCCACGCCCCCGTGCAGTTAACTGGGTTATCAAAGGCTGGCCATGTCTCCCACAGTCTATGGTGTGAGGTTCATATAAAAGCACCATTGCTGACTTTTGACAAGAGTAGCTGCACAGCCATCAGCGTTTTTCTGCCCTGCGATGGCCTGGTGAGACATCCAGGGTGTATTCTGGCCTTGACTGGGTGGATGTCAGCCTCCCCGCAACCCTAATTAAGATTAAGTACGTAGTTACAGAAAATGAATGAATGAAATAAAATTGTGTGTGTGTGTGTGTGTGTGTGTGTGTTCTATACAGGAATCTGGTTGGTTGCTAAGTTATTTTGGGATAATGAGTCCATGGAAACTGTGCAATTTGATTGGCACTGTATCAGTGGGAATAAAAAATATCCAGAGTGGATAATGCCTGTGTCAAAATGACAGTTACACTCCTTTTGACAAGGTTACTTGGAGCGAGTAGTGTTCTCTTTAAAATGCTTTAAAATTGAAAATAATACGAATAATAAAGCATGAAAATCTAACTGTTTTGTTAATTTTGTGTTTCTCTGGAGTACATGTGTATACCCAGTTTCAGGGCATGGTTTAATTGCGTCTCATCTATTGTTCATGCATAACAAAGCAAAGCAGCTGAACTTGCTTTAAGTTATTTCCAAACAGAGTCTTCATGATGTGAATGTCTGTCTATCCTGGCAAAAAGGTTGTGATTTTTAGAAGAATTACACAAAACCTTGTTTTCATAAAATTTCTACTCAAGGTGAGACCAAAGAGGAAGCTTCCTGCAGAATTGAGGGAGAAGTGCTTCATCATCTTGAAATTTTAAAGATAAATTTACTCCGTTTTTTAAGCTTGCACAGCTCATCATTTTCTATGTATATAATGATTTTCTTGGTGCTCTTGTTTTAACTCACCTGACGCTGCCGGGTAGCTGAGTGTGTAGCACAGTCCCAGCACCATTATGAACATCAAGAGATTCATGGTTGAAGTTCAATGTAACACAAATAACGTCCTCTGTCTGTCTCTGAAGCAAGAAAAAACTTGTCAGAAAACATTCTGTACATGTGTGTGTGTGTGTGTGTGTGTGTGTGTGTGTTTGTTTTTCCTTCAGCCTTTGAGTGTTCCTCCAGTATGCAACTATTTGCATTCCTTGTTTAATAATTTATTCATAATATTATGCGTAATATAATATTTTGGCCTTAACCCTATCTGCTCTAGGAGTTCACTATCATGGATGAACATGTGCTGTCATAACATTTCTTAATGGTATTATATATATATATATATATATATATATATATATATATATATATATAATAAAATAAATATATTAACTAAATGTAAACATTAAAATATAAATCTTAATATATATATATACATATATATATATATATATTTTTTTTTTTTTTTTTTCCAAATTTGAGTGCATTTAATACAAAGCATTCCTGTTCAATACTTAAAAGAATGAGTACACTTTTCCATTGTCAAAAATCCTCGACAATATTTTTGACTGTTTAATTTTTTTCCTTCTTGTTTCATCCCTATATAAAACAAATTATATTTAATTAAATTATTTACATTTTGGTTTAATGAGTTGTGATGAAAATAATTGTAGAATTGCTCACCTCGATGTGTTGCCTCTTTGGTCCTCAGTGAGTTGTGAGCTGAGTGTGGTTCACCCTTTATACCCTGTCAAGATCAAATAATAATGGACTGCGGTATTCTGGCAATTCAAAAAATGTATTTCCTCCTTCCCTTCTCACATGGGGAAACATCATCAGTTTCCTGAATTTTTAACCATCAAGTAAGTACCATGTACTAGATAAAGCACATAGTTTTTATGGTCCTCGTTATAGTTTTAAATCACTGTTGTGCTGAATTAAAGGTTGTGGGACAGCTGTAGCCTGAAGGTGAGAGACGTGTCTTTGGAACTGAAAGGTTGCTGCATCCCGAACCAGCAGGAAAAATGTGAGGCAGTGGGTGAGTGACCTGCAACTTCCCTTCCTCCACATAAATGACTGAATTGCCCATGAGCAAGGCACCTAACCCCCAACACCTCATCCCCAACTGCTCTCTGGGCGCCCCCAGTGTGTATGTGTGTGTGTGTGTGTGTGTGTGTGTGTGTGTGGGGCGTGTGTAGTGCATGTATATGTGTGCGCATGTGTGTGCTCACTTTGGATGGGTTAAATGTAGAGGAAATAAGTTCCCTCAAATCCCTCAAAAATTATGTTTGAAATAAAATGGCTGTCCTTGATTCACCACCTTATCATGGTGGAGGGGTTTGTGTGTCCTAATGATCCTCGGAACTCTGTTGTGGGAGATATTATGCCTCTGGTAGTAGGGTCACCCAAGGCCAATAGGTCCTAGTTGATTGTGCAGATAACGCTTGGATCAAAGACTCCTCTGGACAAATTTAAAAGGACACAGTTTTCTTATGTCCGGCATGGGTTACCGGGGCCGACCATGTCTCTCACTTTCTATGGTGGGAGGCCTGTAAAAGAACTATTGCTCATTCGTCATCATTTTCTGTAGCCGCTTAATCCTAATTCGGGTCGTGGGGAGGCTGGCGTCTATCCCAGCTGATTCCGGGCAAGGGCAGAGTGTACCCTGGACAGCTCGCCAGGCCATCATAGGGAAGAAAGATGCTGACAGCTATGCAGCCTACTCTTTACGAAAGACAGCAATGGTTCTTGACTTTCAAGAATTCAGGATTTAGGAGGAACAATGTGGTTTACGTCCTGCCCATGGCACTCTCGACCAACTCTGTATGCTCGATGGGATCCTGGAGGGGACGTGGGAGTTTGCCCAATCGGTCCACATGGGTTTTGTGGATTTGGAGAAGGCTTTTGATCATGTCCCTTGGGCTATCTTGTTGTGCATGCTTCAGGAGTACAGTGTATCAAACGGGTTTCTATGGGCCATTCAGTCTCTGTATCATCAGAGCAAGAACTTGGTCCACATTTGTCATCACAGGTCAAATTTGTTTCCAGTGAGGGTTGGAGTTCGCCAAGGCTGTCTTTTGTCATTGATTTTGTTCAAAATTTCTAGGTGCAGCCAAGGCATTGAGGGGTTCCGGTTCGGTGGCCATCAGATTTCGTCTCTGCTTTTTGTGGATGATGTTGTCCCTTTGACTTGACCTCCAGCTGTCATCCAAGCGATTCACAGCCAAGTGCGAAGAGGCCAGGATGCGAATCTGTACTTCCAAGTCAGCGGCCATGATTCTCAGCCGGAAAAGGGTGGAATGCACCCTCCAGGTCTGGAATGAGGTCCTGCTTCAAGTGGATGAGCTCAAGTACCTCGGGGTCTTGTTTACAAGTGAAGGAAGGATGGCGCGGGACATTCACAGGTGGACCGTCATTATGAAGCGGGAGCTGAGCCTCAAGGCAAAGTTCTCAATTTAGCAGTTAATCTATATTCCCACCCTCCAAAGTGACCAAAAGAAACAAGATCGTGGATACAAGCGGCTAATATGAGCTTCCTTCACCGGGTGAGAAGCTCAACCATCTGGGGAGAGCTCGGAGAAGAACTGCTGCTCTTCTGCCTTGAGAGGAGCCAGTTGAGGTACTCAGGCTTCTGGTTAGAATGCTTCCCGAATGCCTCCCTGGTGTGGCATGTCCATCGGGAAGACCCCCCATGTGCTCGTGTTCCGAACCTTTCTTGAGAGAGTTTCTTTGTTGAGTTTGTATATTCTCCTCATGTTAGTGTATACCAAGCAGTTTTTGAGATATAGGTGTGTGTCCCGACAAAAAAAACAAACAAACAAAAAAAAAATCACCGGACTTTTATAAGCTGACAGTAATGAAACTGATACCATGGACACCTTCACAACTCTTGACATGACATGAACTGGTGACTCATCACACCACTAACAATAGTGTCATGAATGCTGGAGTTTTTTGCAGCTCTCACATCTTTTCTTTTTGTTTTCTGAAACCTGCTTAAAAACAATCTCCAGTACTGGCAAAGGTTATAGCTCAGTTCGTCATATTCAACATGCGTTATTTCCTGTTCACTGCCTATATTATGACCGGTAAATATTTCCTTGTTTCCTGGTGGCATGTTTCAGGTTGAACTTATTTTTTATATTGTCACATCCAGAAAAGAATCCTGCCACACTAGTTCAAAATCTGATTAAAATTTCAATTCCAGGTAAAATTCTTTATTCTCCCCATGGGGCACATTTTTGCAGAGTCGGCAGTCGACCCTCATACATTCTACAGAAATGCCGAAAACAGTGAAATAACTCCCATGGGGAAGCTGTGGCCCAATGGATAGTGAATTTGGAACCGAAAGGTTGTTTGTTTGATTCCTGGATGAGCAGAAAAAAATATTTGGTGTTCCTCCACCTTATATTTGTGAAAATATGTGAGTTTTTCTTTTTTTTTTTTTTTGGGCAAGGTGGTACTGGCATTGGCTTCGTTTATAATAATCACATGATTGCAATGGAATCCATTGAAATGGACAAATGTAGCACTAGTGATTAATAGGGAAAAATAATTATTTTTACTATTATCATTATTATTATTATTATTATTGTTATTATTATTATTAAAATTCTAACAAGCTACACTTGAAAATAAAAATAATTGGGCGTGTGTTCTCTTAAATAATTAAATGTTTTCTTCTTCATGTATTTTCCTGTTAAAAACATAAATAAAATTATCTTAGCTGCAATGGAACGGCATCACTGAGAGTAAGCATATGTTCACTGAAAGGAATTTTTCTGCCTCGTTGTGTTTGTAAAACCCTTTCATAATTAACCATGCAGTCATTCTGAATGGAAAAAAAATGTTGCCTTGAACATCCTTACAGGGCAACTAGCTCAGAAAATAAAACTCGTCCCACCCTTGGTTTGACCACGGTCGAACTGAATCACACAATATACTGTGTGTAGTTCAGGCCCAGAAATGTGCTGTATGTAAACTATGATCATTACAAAACTACAATATGAACTTTATTCTGATGATCATGTCATGTTTTGCTGTAATTTGATAAGAATTTGCTTTTTACCTTCATGGGCTGCAAGCATGTAGGCGACCACCATGCCGAGGTAACTTCTGTTGTTCCAACATCACTCACCAGATGTCTCACCAGTTTTCATGCAGAGCCAACACATGTACAATAGTGTGTTTGGGGACAGAAAAATGTCCTATTGTGGAATCTGTGCTTCTCAGAGAGGGCAAAAAAGGCAGACGTCCATTTGTACAAACTGAAGGAAATAATTACTTTTATTATTATAAGTATATGTAGTTAAATTTTGCAATAATACGCTTCTTATTAACAGAAACTTTACACTGTCTCATGCCGAATCAGCTCATGTGCACTTTATATTTCTTCATTTTTTAAACTTATTTTTCACTGTTTAATTCTATACATCTGAGTTTCATAATTTCCTTACGGTATCATTCTCTATTATATTTTTTGATTTATATATCTATTTGCAATATTTAATACATAATTTAAAACCTCTTTTTACTTTTTTGCTCACTCATTTGCCGAACTACTCTATCATACATGGGTGGTGGGAACACTGGAGCCTATTTTAACCGAAACTGGGAGAAGGCAGGGTATACCTTGAATAGATCTCCAGTCCATGACAGGAAATTTTGATTTTGACATACAGGATTAATTGCATAAGAGAAATAGAACTCTTCTTAAAAATGTCTTTTTAAATAAGTTACCTCCCAGAGTCGCTGAGATGAGTGCTAGCCTCCCCGTGACCGTCATTAGGATTTTTTTGCACTATGTTTGCATGCAAATAGCAGTGCTGAACTCATGATTGTTCTCTGACTGTCCTGCTGGTTTCACACCCATCAATTTTTGAGGATTAAAAAAAATTAAGCTTATTGTGTGATTTAATCTTTGTATCAAGCATTGACGGAGTAACTTCATGAATTTATTGAGAATAAAAAAAAATTCTACCATAACATAGAGAATGAGGAACTATTTGAGTTGATTGGGGAATTTGGGTGGAGAAAATCACACATGTGGTGTGAATCTGTCATCAGTGAAATCTTTGCATTGTATCTTTGCATCTTGGTAATTATTTTTTTGAAATGTGTAACTTTAGTAGTGTTTTCTGTAAAGGTAATTATTTAATTTGTACATAAGTCATCTCCAGTATCTTCGTGGTTGCACTGCGTGACAGCCAGAAATTTTCAACATAAAAACTGACCAGGTTTTAATTTCATGGTTACAGAACCTACTGCGATATTGTTTATATTTTGTTATTCTGCCTAGTAAAGAAACATGAGCAGCAGTTACTAAAAGATGTGTAAATTGCCTCACATTTGCTGGTTGGTAGTTCAACTATCGGAGAAACTGGTGATCCGTACGCAGTGTACGCCGTCTTCGCCCAGAGTCAGTTGAGATGTGCTCCAACCTACTCCGTGAGTTGAATTTTTTTATTTTTCCTTTAAAGACCTGAGACTTGAGTTGAAACATGAATAAAACAGCTATGGAAGGGTCAGTGCAGGTATAGTCCAGGGCTGCACTGCCTGAATGAGGACATGGTGCCAGGATTATGTGAGAGGCTTCTCAAGATATTAGGGCTCTGCACCTCAACCTCAACGTTTGAAGGAATGCCCTTTGGGGTTTCCTTCTGAAGCAGTATTGCAATGAGACCTTGTCCCATGTCTCAGACCAATTAAAAGTAACTGACGATCAAGTTTATCTTATCGATGAATGTGAACCAACTTGTTGTAAAAATGGATTTGTGAATGTAATGTACTCAGGTTAGACGTTTGCTGTGTAACAGAACGTAAGTGATAAATAGGGCCAGTGAAGGGTAAACAGCCAATAAACTGAACTCTCATCACATTCTCACTCGGCTCCATTTGATAGAGTAAATCACAGCATTCTCTTGTCAAGTCTTAAAAAAATTGGAGTTGGCGTCAAATTCTATAATATCCTTGTATCAGTGTATGTTAGATTATCTGCTTGTGTCAGAACATCCCGTGGTCTTTCAAAGTATTTTGACTGAAGTATAGGTACCAGACAGAGATGCATTTTTAGTCCTCAATTACTTATTATTTTTATTAACCAGCTGATGGAATATATGGAGGAATTTGGTGGCTGTGGTACGCATATTACCAGACGTTAATAATTTTTATGCTCTTATGTTCGCAGATGATGTCTCATCAGTTTCAGATACCGCTCTTCAACTCCAGGAGAAGATTCAAGGTTTAGAAAAGTTTTGACAATTTACCGGAATGAATATTAATACTATAGACAAGACTATGGTCTTTAGACATAGTGGACCTCTCAGACATAATGAAAAGCCTTTTGATGATACAAATGATCCTTATTGAACAGAGCAGGCACTGGAGGACGGGGAATCATGATCACCATAGAGGTGAAGGGAAATATCCAAGCAAGAACTGGTCGAGCACAGAGCTGAGAACCAGGTAACCAGAGAGATTACTGGGAGACGGGATCACGTGGAGGGAACAATCTTCTCGTACTGGGAGGAGTCCGCCACTCAGTTTTAAAGCCCGGTGATAGTTGAGTGGAATCAGGTGTGCTCTCCAGACTCAGCCTGCACGTGACAGCCTCGCCAGCGCCCGCAGTGCATAGGGAGAGGGAAAGAGAGTTAAAAGCCGACAAATAAACCAGACCATTACACGCATGTGTTTTGCGGATTTGCACAAGGCTTTTGTTGCGTCTCTCAGGCAATTCTGTGGGTTGTGCTCTGGGAGTTTGGTGTATCAGACCTGTTTCTACAGGCAATTCGGTCTCGGTATCACCGGAGCCAGAACTTGGTCCGCATTGGTGACAACAGCTCGAATTCGTTTCAGGTGAGAGTTGGAGTCCACCAAGGCTGTTCTTTGTCACCGATTCTGTTCATAACTTTTATGGACAGAATTTCTAGGTGCAGCTGAGGCATTGGACGGGTTCTGGTTTCGTGGCCATTGGATCTCGTATATGTTTTTTGTGGATGATGTTGTCCTTTTGACGTCATCGATCCAGGACCTCCAGCTGTCATCCAAGGAATTCACAGCCGAATGTGAAGCGGTCAGGATGTGAATCAGTACCTCCAAGTTTGAGGGCATGGTTCTCAGCCGGAAAATGGTGGAATGCACACTCCAGGTCTGGAATGAGGTCCTGCTTGAAGTGGAGAGTTCAAGTACTTCGGGATCTTTGTTCACAAGTAAGGGAAGGATGGGCTGGACATCGAGAGGTGGATCACTGCAGCATCTGCTGTGAAATTGATCCTGTACCGGTCTGTCGTGATGAAGAGGGAGCTAAGCTGCAGGGCGAAGCTCTCAATTTACCAGTCAATTTAGGTTCCAACCCTCACCTATGATCACGAGCTTTGGGCAGAAACCCAAAGAACAAGATCGCGGATACAAGCAGCTGAAATGAATTTCCTTTGCCAGGTGGAGGGGCTCTTCCTTAGAGATAAGATGAGAAGTTCAGCCATCGAGGAGAGCTCGGAATAGAACCGCTGCTCCTCCACATTGAGAGGAGCCAATTTTGGTACTCGGGCATCTGGTTAGAATGCCTCCTGAACGCCTCCCTGGTGTGGTGTTTTGGGCATGTCCAACTGGGAAGAGACCCTGGGATCGAACTGGAACAAGCCAGAGGGATTATGTCTCTTGGCTGACTTTCCTCCCTGGTGTCCTCCTTGAAGTGGGGCCGGTGGCGTAGTGGTTAGGGTGCTGTGCTCATGATCGGGAGGTTGTGAGTTCGAATCCCACTGAGACCCTCACTGTGCTAAGACCCCTGGGCAAGGTCTCAACCACAAGTGTGCCTCTGTTCACCCAGCAGTATAAATGGGTACCAGTAAAATATACTGGGAAGGTAACCTGCGATGGACCAGCGTCCCATCCAGGCGGAGTTGAACTCCTAGTCGCCTGGGGATAAGCACCGGCCTGATGAGCCACAAGGCTCGGGTGTAAAAACCCAACAGACTTACCTACCTGTCCTCCTTGAAGAGCAGGAGAACATGGCTGGAGGGAGGGATGTCTGGATCTCATTGCTTAGGCTGCTACCCACACAACCCAACCCTGGATTCAGTAGAGGAAGATGAAGATGAGTGAAAATAAAATGGTGAAATTATAAATGGTGCTCAAGCAGGTAGCATTTTAAAATTAATCAATCAAACAAGTCAGAAAAACTTACTTTCCCCACCCCCTGGGTGGTGTACTAGTTAGCATGTCCACCTTACAACAAGAAGATCCTGGAGTTTGGAGTTTGGATGTTCTCCCCATGTTTGTGTACATCAAGCAGTTTTTGAGATATACAGTGCTTCGCAAAAGTTTTTGCTCTTTACTGATTTCTTTTACTTTTTTGCACTTTTGTCACATTAAACCTTTTCAGATCATCAAACAAATTTAAACATTTCACAATGATAACTCAAGTATTCAAAAATGCTGTTTTCCAATTGTGATTTTATTTGATAAGAGAAAAATCCTATCCAAACCTACATGAACCTCTATGAAAAAGTAATTCTCCCTTTGTTAAGAGGTGAGGTAGTTGTCATTTATCCTATTATTGGGAAAAACTGGGTTCAATTTCATGGCCACACCCAGGCCTAATTGCTGCCAGACATTTCCAATCAGGAAATCCCTAACATACAACCTGTCTGACAAGGTGAGGCGGTCCATAGTGAATGCACATGATCATGCCGTGATCCAGTAAGCTGTAAGAGCAAACAAGACAGATGATTATAGAGATGTCTCAGTCTGGGAAAGGATACAAAGTCATTGTTAAATCTTCGGGACTCCAGCGGACTACTGTCAGAGCCCTTATCCATAAATAGAGAAGGCATGGCACAGTGGTGACCCTTTCCCAGGAGTGGCCAACCTACCAAAATTACTCCAACGGCATAGGCCAGACTAACCGGAGAAGTCACAACGGATCCAAAATCCACTTCTAAACAACTACAAGCCTCATTTGCCTCAGTTAATGTCAATGTTCATGACTCCACTATCAGAAAGACACTAGGCAAAAACAAAAATGGCATCCGTGGAAGAGTTCCAAGGTGAAAGCCACTGTTGACAAAAAAGAATAGCAAGGCATGACTCACTTTTGCCAAGAATCATCTTGACCCCAAAAGCTTCTGAGAAAAAATGTCCTCTGGACTGGTGAAACAAAGTTGAACTTTTTGGGAGAAGTGAGTCCCATTACATCTGGCGCGAAAGGGACACCGCATTTCATAAAAAGAACATTGTGCCAACAATGAAACATGGTGTTGGAAGTGTGATGATCTGAGCCTGCTTTGCTGCTTCATGACCAGGGGGACTCGTCATTATTGATGAAACCATGAAATCTGCTCACTACCAAGAAATCCTGGCAAAGAATGTTCGTCCATCAGTTCAAGACCTCAAGCTAAAGCACACTTGGGTTCTGCAGCAAGACAATGATCCGAAGATCACCAGCAAGTCCACTTCTGAATGGCTAAAAAAGAACAAGATGAGGGTTTTGGAGTGGCCTACTCACAGTCTCGATCTGAACCCCATTGAGATGTTGTGACATGACCTTAAAAAGGCTGTACATGCACGAAAGCCATCCAATCTGGTTGATCTTAAACAATTCTACAAAGAAGAATGGACAAAAATCCCATCACAGCGATATGAAAGACTCATCGCTTCTTATCGCAAACACTTGACTGCAGTTATTGCTGCAAATGGTGGTTCAACCAGCTATTAGGTTTCGGCGGCAATTACTTATTCACACGGTCCCTTGTAGGTTCAGATATTTTTTCCACCTTAATAAATGCAGCTGGCACTGAAAAACGGCATTTTGTGTTTGTGTGTTTTATCTTTGTATAATATTTAGGTTTGCTTAATCTGAAATGGATAACCGTGACAAAGGTGCAAACAAAATGTCAGAAGTTGGTCAGAAGGAAAAAACTTTTGCACAGCACTGTAGGTGTGTGAGGCGCCAAGAAACAAACAAACAAACAAAAATCACAGAACTTTCAAGAACTGACAGTAATGAAACTAACACCATTGACAATTTCACAACTGTTGACATGATATGAACTGACTAATCGCACCAACAGCAATAGTGTCATGAATGCTGGAGTTTATTTAGCAGCTCTCATGTGATTTTGTTTTCTGAAGGCTGCTTAAAAACAATCTCCACTAATGGAAAAGGTTTTAGCTCAGTTTGACATATTTGACATGCTTTATTTTCTGTTCACCACATATATTATGACTTGTAAATATTTCCTTGTTTCTTGGTGGCATGTTTCAGGTAAAAGACATTTTGATATCCTCACATCCAGAAAAAAAGTTCTGCCACAATAGTTCAAGTTCCAGGTAAAATTGTTTATTATCCCCAACAGACACATTTTTGCAGAGTCAGCAGTAGACCCTCATACATTCTACAAAAATACAAAAGCAGTGAAATGACTCCCATGGGGAAGTTGTGGCCAAATGGATAGTGAATTTGGAACCAAAAGCTCATTTGTTTGATTCCTTAATGAGCAGAAAAGATATTTCGTGTTAAGGGGAGTGAAGAGCACTTTCCCCCTTCCACCACCTCACTACCCCATTTGCTGCACTTCTATCTTCTATTAAGGTTTTAGGGAGACTGGAGCCTGTCTGAACAAACACTGTTCAAAGCACACCCTGAACATATCAACAAAAAAAAGTCTTGGGTTTGAGACCCAGGACTGGCGAGGGTGTTTCTGAGTGGAATTAGCATGTTCTCAGGGTGTATGCATTGGTTTCCTCATACAAACCCCAAGAGCAGCATATTCGGCTAATTGGCTGTTCCAAATTTCCCCAAGTGTGAATGGGAATGGTTGTTTGTGTGTTCGCCCTGCAATGGACTAGCGAGCTATTCAGAGTGTACCTTGCCTTTGTCCAAAGTTGTTTGAGATAAGATTAAGTGGTTCGACAAATGAATAAAATTGATGCAGATCTTAAATTGGTTCCTGACTGCAACAAGTTTAAATCTCAGAGTTTAAATCAAGCAACATGCTTATGCAGGATTTTATTGTAAATAACATTGAATTTGCTCATGATTTTTTTTTTTTTTTTTTTTTAAGAGTGGGTGGTACTGGCACTGGCTTCGTTTATAATAATCACATGACTGCAATGGAATTCACTGAAATGGATCAATGTAACAATAGTGATTAATGGGAACAAAGAATGAATTAAATAAATAATAATAATAATAATACCAAAATCACTTTTCGAACAATCTACACTTAGTACAGGAAAATAATTGGTCATGTGATTTCTTAACTAATTAAATGTTTTCTTCTTCCTGCATTTTTCGCATTAAAGACATAAATAATAATATCTTAGCTGCAATGGAATTGAGAGTAAGCTCATGTTCCCTGAAGGGATTTTTTCTTCCTCATGGTGTTTTTTTTCTAACCCTTTCATCATTAACACTAATTCTGAATGAAAAAATGTTGGTGCCTTGAACATGTTTACAGGGCACCTAGCCCAGAAAATAAATCTCGTCCCACCCTTGGTTTGACCACGGTTGAACTGAATCACACAATTTACAATTATACTGTGTGTAGTTCAGGCCCAAAAATGTTCCGTATGTAAACTATGATCATTACAAAACTACGATATGAACTTTATTCTTGATGATCTTGTCATTTGATAAGAATTTGCCCTCTACCTTCATGAGCTGCAAGCATGTAGGCAACCACGTTGCAGAGGTAACTCCTCTTGTTCCAACATCACACACCAGATGTCTCACCTGTTTTCATGCAGGGCCAACACGTGTACAATAGTGTGTTTGGGGACTGAAAAATGTCCTATTGTGGAATCTGTGCTTTTGAGAGGGCAAAAAAGGCAGACGTCCAACTGTACCTCCTGAATGGGATAATTACTTTTATTATTATAATTACCTGTAGTTAAATTTTGCAATAATATGCTTCTTATTAACTGAAACCTTACACTGTCTCATGCCTAATCAGGATAAGTGCACTTTATATTTCTTCAATTTCTAAACGTATTTTTCACTGCTTAATTCTATACATCCGAATTTCATGATTTCCTTACCGTATTAAATTGTATTAAATTACGGTACTAAGATGTATTTTAAAACCTATATTTTACTTTTTTGCTCACTCATTTGCCAAACTGCTCTATCCTATCATACTTGGGTGGTGGGAACACTGGAGCCTATTTTAACCGACGCTGGGAGAAGGCAGGGTATACCATGAACACATCTCCAGTACATGACAGGAATTTTGATCTACAGCATTAAATCCCATAAGAGAAATACAACTCTACTTAAAAAATATCTTTTTAAACAAGTTCCTAAAATAATAATAATAATAATAATAATAATAAAAACAGGTGCTCCAGTTTCTTGTCACAGTCCAAAACATGCCCAGTCAGTTAATTGGCTGATCCAAATCTTGGGTATAAGAGTGAGTATGAATGATTGTGTCAGTGTTGGCCCTGTGATGGCCTGGCGAGCTGTCCAGAGTGTACCCTGGCCTCTCCTACAGTTGGCTGAGATTGTTACCAGCCTCCCAGTGACCCTAATTCGGATTTTTTTTTTTGCACTATGGTTACATACAAATAGCACTGCTGATCTCTTTATTGTTCGTTGACTGTTGTCCTGTTTTCACACAAATGTTTGAGGATTTTATTTAAAATGAAGCCTATTGTGTGATTTAATCTTTGCATTAAACATTGACTGGGGAAATTTATTGAGAATTAAAAAACATAATAATTCTACCATTACTTAGAGAACAAGGAACTATTCGAGCCGATTGAGGACGTTGGGTGAAGGAACACACATGTGAATCTGTCATCAGTGAAATCCTTGCATTGCTCTTCAGTAAAGCACGGTTGGTATTTAATTTTGTAAAATCTTACATTTCAAACATGTGTTCCTTACTCATGTTTTTTTTAAGGTAATTAATTAATTTGTACAGTAGGCATCTCCGGTATCTTTGTGGCTACACTGCATGACAGTTATAGATTTTCAACATAAGTACTGATCATGTTTTAATTTCATGGTTCCATAACCTACTGCTATATTGTTTATGTTTTGTTATTCTGCCCAGTAACTTCTGCAGCAGTTTTAAAAGATGTATACATTGCCTCACACTTGCTGGTTGGTAGTTGTTCTGTGGAAGTAAACTGGTGACCCGTATGGAGTGTACGCCGTGTTCGCCCCTACTCCGTGAGCTGGATTTGGCCTTTAAAGACCTGAGACTTGAGTTGAATGTGAATAAAACAGCTGTGGATGGGTCACTACAGGTCTAGTCCAGGGCCGCACTGCCGGACTGGGGACATGGTGCCAGGATTATGTGAGAGGCTTCTCAAGGTGTCAGGGCTCTGCAACTTGACTCTTTGAAGGAATTCCCTTTGGGATTTCCTTCTGAAGCAGTATTGCAATGAGACCTTGTTCCACTTCTCCAACCAATTAATAGTGACTGATGATCACATTTAGCCTGATGTAGCACTTTCCCATCCACAAGGTGAAAGGTGGAAAAGTCTCGATGAGAAACTTAATGAAAATGAGCTCTTATGGGTGGTGGGAACACTCGAGCTTATTTTAACCAACACTGGGAGAAGGCAAGGTATACCCTCAACAGATTCCAGTCCATGACAGGATTTTTGATATATATAGTATTAATCACATAAGAGAAATACAACTCTTCTTAAAAATATCTTCTTAAGAAGATAATAATAATAATAATAATAATAATAATAATAATAATAATAACAGCTGCTCCGGTTTCAGAACATGCACAGTCAGTTAATTGGCTGTTCCAAATTGTAGTAAGAGTGATTATGAATGATTGTGTGAGTGTTGGCCCTGTGATGGCCTGGCGAGGTGTCCAGAGTGTACCCTGGCCTCTCCCAAAGTTGGCTGAGATTGCTGCCAGCCTCCCCGTGACCTTAATTAGTATTTTTGCATTATGTTTGCTTACAGATAGCACTACTGAACTCTGGATTGTGCTCTGACTGTTGTCCTGGTTTCACACAAATTTTTGAGGATCTTATTTCAAATGAAGCCTATTGTGTGATTGAATCTTTGCATTAAGCATTGACTGGGTAAATTTATTAAAAATAAAAAAAATTCTGCCATTATTTCGAGAATGAGGAACTATTTGAGCTGATTGGGGACTTTGGGTGGAGGAGTTCGCATGTGCTGTGTGAATCTGTCATCAGTAAAATCTTTGCATTGCTGATAAATAAAGCACGGTTGGTATTTAATTTCGTCAAAGTTTCCGTTTAAATTGTGTGTTTATTTAGTTATGCTTTCTGTAAGGTAATTATTTAATTTGTACAGTAGGCATCTCCAGTGTCTTTGTAGCTGCACTGCGTGACAGCCAGAAATTTTCAACATAATTACTGATCACATTTTAATTTAATGGTTACATAACCTACTGCTCTATTGTTTATGTTTTGTTATTCTGCCTAGTAACTGCTGCAGCAGTTTTCAAAGATGTATACTGTACATTGCATCACACTTGCTGGTTGGTAGTTGTTCTGTGGAAGAAAACTGGTGACCGTACGCAATGTACACCGTCTTCGCCGAGTCAGCTGAGATATGCTCCGGCCTACTCCGTGAGTTGGATTGTGGCCTTTAAAGACCTGAGACTTGAGTTGAACATGAATAAAACAGCTATGGATGGGTCAGTATAGGTTTCGTCCAGGGCTGCACTGCTTGACTGAGGACATGGTGCCAGGATTATGTGATAGGCATCTCAAGGTATCAGGCCTCTGCCCATCGACCTTTTGAAAGAATTCCCTTTGGGATTTCCTCCTCAAGCAGTATTGCAATGAGACCGAGTCCCATTTTTCCGACCAAGAAATAGGGACTGATGATCACGTTTAGCCTGATGTAGCACTTTCCCATCCACATGAGGATGATTACTGTTTACATTGCGAGATGTAGAACACAGTTATTGATCAGTAAGAACTGTAGAGAAGCGCCATGTTCCATGAAGCTGAACATAATACAATTACTGGGTCTTTGTGACAGGATAAAACACTACACGGTTCATTTCAACTGGTCCGATATTTTCAGCAATGTTTGCAGGTGGTGTCTTTATGACACGATTGTGTTTTGTTAATATATTGCTGAATTATAGGTAAATACCACAGCACTAATTTTCCGTGTATAGGAAATAAAATTTATATAAAGTATACCAGATGTGTAATTTATTTTTAATATTATATTCGAGAACAGGGCAGTGGTGACCGGGTTGACCGGGTAGTAAATGTGCTGGATCACTGATCCTAAGGTTGGGAGTCCAAGTCCCATTCTCAACAGGTTGTCACTGTCCCTGTCCCTGTCCCTGTCCCCCACCCCACCCCCACCCCTTTCCCCAGTGCAGCGAACTGGGTTACCAAAGGCCGGCCATGTCTCTCACTGTCTCTGCTGTGAGGTTCATGTAAAAGAACCATTGCTGACTTTTGTCAGCGTGTTTCTGCCCAGCGATGGCCTGGCGAGCCATCCAGGGTGTACTCTGCCCTCGCGCATTTTCATTCAGAAAATGAATGAATGAATGAATATTAGAGAACATCAAAGGAGCCAAAGGTTGTACAGATGAAATCCATCATTTTATTTGCAACTTTTTGTAACATAAAATAAAATGGTCATACAAATGAACAATTGTGGGTCACAGAAGGAAAGAAAAAACAAAAACGAAATGTGCAACATATGTAAAACCATCTACGCTAAAGTACAGTGTGAATCAGAATGGAGTGTTAAACCAAGTTCTTGAGTTGAAGAATTGGGAGAAAATGTGCTTGTACAAACATCAGCTCTCCTTCAGTAAGGTCGACTTTCATTACATATTCACTTCATGTTATCGGTGGAAGACTGATGATTTGAAATTTAACTTTTCAAGACCGTTATATAAAATGATTACAAGTAATAATAATCCTTAAATAGAAGCATTGAACATTTGTTCCATATTACCAAAACACAGATATAACCATTCCTCATAAACATAAGACACAAACGGTGCACTGGGTAGGAACAGACCGGAAGAGGAAACTATGTTTATTCGTGAAAAACGTACGAACATGTGCAAAGCGATCCTTGAGCGTATCGATGTGTGTGAACCAACTTGTTGTAAAAATGGATTTTTGAATGTACTCAGGTTGGAAGTTTGCTGTGTAACAGAACGTAAGTGATAAATGGGGTCCAGTGAAGGGGAAACAGCCAATAAACTGAGCTCTCATCACATTCTCACTCGGCTCCATTTTCAGATGTAGCGTGTCATTGCAGAGGTCACTCAAAGCCATGTTGTTATGTCGCAGAGTCACAGTATTAACATGGAAAACATCAAGCAGGAAAAATTCAGCTCAAAGATGCCAAGTAAGCTGCAGGTGAACACGGATGCATGGCTTGGTGTTTCAGATTTTTCTACATAATCTTGCAGAGGCAGTGGTAGGGAGACAGAGGCTAGAAGGGCCACACACATCCAGGATGCCACAAGTTTAAGAGCGGACTCAGGGGGTGGGGGGGGTATGGAGGGGCAACGGTTCAACGTTGGTGGCATCCTATTCCTTGATGACCTGAGAGTGAGAGGTGGAAAAGTCTGGATGAGAACCTTAACAAAAACGTTGCTTATGAGCTCTTCATATTAGGAAATAATAAGTCATTGATAGTATTCTTAGACCGGTGACTGCTGGTGATATTCAAATATGAAGCAGCTTCTGGATGATGTTTCAAATAGATAAACGCATTTTGACTTGTTCCTAACTGTTGAAAACAAATGTTTCTGATGAACTTGACTAATCCAATGACTTCCTGTCAGCTGATTGAGTACATCATGCCATTACTTGGCTTCTTTTCCAGTCATCATGTTATATACAGAAATGTAAATATGCAAAGATGAAAACATCCAATCAAATCACAGCCATCAACATTTTTAAGAATATGAGTAGCTGCACAGGAAAATTTGTGTTCTTAAAGGAGTGTGTTGTGAATTTTACCTGGTTGTCCAGATGACCTTCTTCATCCTGGATGTCATTGGACTCATCCTGTACTAGAATCTGAAAATGGTTGTAAACAAAAATAGATTATTTACATTTCTGCAATCACATGGTGGCATAGCCACCATGCTAACGCATGCCATGCTAATGCCATGCTAACGCGTGTCTGCATTAAAACAAGATGGTTCTGGGTTCAAGTCACTGGCTCGGTGAGGGCGTTTCTGCCTGGAGTTTGCATGTTCTTCCTCTCTATTCAATTTCATTAATACTTCGTGTTGTTCATTTATTTCTTTTCTTTAACAGCGTAATGTACAGAAGCGTATATACACCGAGATTCAGTCAAATCACAGCCATATATATTCCCAAGTTTGATGAAAAAAAACCCAGGAAATTACAGAAAATGGTTATTTTAGTGGATTTTATTGTAGAATTTACCTGGTTGTCTTCTCCGTTGTCAATGTCTTGGATGTCAGTGGATTCTTCATCTTCTATAGTCTGAAAAAAAATTTCAAGACAGAGTTTAATTACGTTTTTCTGAACTGGTTAATCCTAATTATGGCCGCAGGGAAGGCTGCCGCCCATCTCAACCCACTCCCCACAATTCAGAGAAGTAATCCAGCACCAATTCCTCACACAAATGAAGAACGACAGCCTGTGCTGAGTAGACTGATTTAACGATTTTTCTTCAGACAGACAATTCTGAATGTTTATTTAGGGAACTGGTCCAGGGGTTGGGAAAAAAAAAACAAAACAAAAAAAAAACAGAATCTTTGTGAGGTTAAGAGCAGATTACTACTAGTCGGCAAAATATTGCATAATCTAATATGAAAGGCTGAGAGCCACAGTCGTTCAGTTCATCAGTTCATTTTCTGTAACCGCTTCATCCTAATTAGGGTCGCGGGGAGGCTGGTGCCCATCCCAGCCAACTCGGGGCGAGGGCAGAGTACACCCTGGACAGCTCGCCAGGCCATCGCAGCGTGTTTCTGCCCTGCGATGGCCTGGCGAGCTGCCCTGCGATGGCCTGGACAGCTCGCCAGGCCATCGCAGGGCAGAAACACGCTGACGGCTTTGCAGCCTACTCTAGCCACAGTCGTCTAATCCCAAAAAAAAAAAAAAAACTGAAAAATGAGACAAGCTCAATTTTACACCGATGTAGATGGACCCTTCATTCTTACCATGAATCATATTGTGAACAATATCCCTAATTTTTTTTTTTTTTTTTAATTTTTTTTGAGGCTCAGAAACATTATATTGCAATAACATTATCTGGATTACAGTAAAACTTTAAAAAGTTCATTTTAATGTGCGACCAAAAAAAAACACAACTGACCTCATTTTCATCAGATGAATTTTCACTAGTCGAGTTCCCTAGAAGGACAAACAGCACAAGGTAAGCCAACAACACAGAGAGCACGTCCAATGAAACACATCATAGCTTAAATGCGTTGGACATTTATGACACATTTATGAACTAATAATTAAAAGAAGGGGAAAAAAACCCAACATCACAGTAAAGTAATGCCACATCTGGATGGAATTGTTCAAAATTGTTTTACCCTGCAATCATATTTTACCTCCATCTGGCAAGGAGTATGTTTTTGTTCACATTTGTTTTGATGGTTCGCATTTTTTGTTTGTTGCTTTTTTTTTCTTGCATGCATGATTTCTGAATTATGATCCCTTATTTTTGGGGGTGTGAGTATGAAACTATGAACAGCAGTCGACTGCAATAAAAATATAATATTTGCCACTTTAAGTCTGTTTCGTTTGTGAAAGTTTACCTGGTTCTCCAGCCATCCCTCGATCAGCTGAAATAAATAAATAAAAAAAAGGCCATTCAGCTTTTTTACAGTTTCATTTCATTTATGAACTTGTATTATTCGTAAAGGGCAGAAACTGGGAGATTTCTTCACTCAATTGACTTTCGGAATCACTAAGGACCTCCTCATATGATCGTATCATGATATCTAGGTGCTGATCTGATTTCTATTGCATGTTCTCTACATATCCTAATTCTATATTACCTTTGCTCCTGCCTTTTTGTGCAGTTTTAAAACGTTGACCTATGCAATAGAAAGTTACGTTATGTTGTTGTATAGATCTGACTTACCTGATTCTCTCCAGGCACTGAGGTTAATCCCCTGAATGTTTCTGCAGTGGACAAAGTTTGCTTGGTTGGGACTAAACAGGAAAGGGTCACGAGGAACTCTGGAGATTCCTGTGTTGTCACAGAGGATGCGAGACATGGACACTCTGGACAGTGCCTTTTTCTGTGCCCGGGAGAAAACACCTAAGTTCTCCCACCAAAGCCTGAAAAATGAAGACACAAGCATCCCTTACATAACAACATACCTGTACTATCCGATTACATGTGGAATCAAGCTCTTCATATATAACGTAATATTATTGAAATGGCTGTTTGAAATGTGATAAGTTATTTTTGATTGGGTGCCTACGCTTTTTATATATGAACTGTGTGAAGAAAACACACTTTAAGTGCTATGTGGAGGGTTGTAGTTTCATTAAAACGAATCAATATCTTCTGACCACTTCAAATCTGTGATGGTAGTGCATGAGCTGAATGCTGAATATGTTAAAAACATATTACTGTATCTACCTGTCTCCTTGGCGAATCTTCTGGAACTGGCGAGCAATGATACAGGAGAAGACTGGCCCGACACGGCCTCCAGGGACGAAAGGTTCAGCAATGCCTCCTGCCCAAAGATCAATGTTCTCAGGGGAGCCGTAAAGCTGAGTGAGTTGACGCGCGAGATTGATGTTATTCAGCACAGCCCCCAATTCGTTGACATTTCTTGGGGCAGACAGGCCACAGAACCTCCGCCATGCATTATAACCTAACGGGAAGAAGACAATATGCTTAACCGTGCGCTGTTCCGCAAGCCTGAACCTGTGAAGTGAGGGATTGAAGTTTTCACAGTATACCGCTCTCCTAGATGTAAGCTTTGGAAGTGTATGACCTGATAACCATCAAGCTCTGGGTGGGCCATCAGCCATGTGTGATGAGAGTGAGTGGAATAATAGCTTTATTATGTGCACATCAAATGATTGGTGAGAAATATAGCATTTTTATGATTATATGAGATCACTAAAGCTTTATATGCTACATAACTTATATATATATTTGTGTGTGTGTGTGTGTGTGTGTGTGTGTGTGTGTGTGTGTTCTTACTATTAAAAACTTTAATTTTAGGTTTTTGATAGTTTAGCTTCTTCATGTAGAGTTGATTCTGTAACGCTCTGAAATTTTATTGTTCTGTTCTCGTGGTTTATAAACTGATATCCAAGTAACAGAGGAGCCAATCAGAGCACCCGATTGCTTCTATTCAGTGGGTGTGGATATACAGTGATACCTCAGCTCACGAACATAATTGGTTCCCAGAAAGTGTGTGTGAGGCGAAAAGTTCGTCTTCCGAACATTTATTTCCCATAAGAAACCATTAAAATGAGAATAATCCGTTCCCAGGTCCCCATAAAACATAATTTTCTACTAAATAAGCCTTAAAACTACACAAGAATATACCTTATTTTATGTATAATAAATGTGCTATTGTATTGTAATTAAAGAAATAAACTGTACTGTATAATAAAGTGGTTTTATTTACCTTTGTGATGGTAGTTGATGGCTTGATGGAATGGAGTGGGAGGAGGAGGGAGGGAGGGAGGGACTTACTGTTTGGAAGGAGAGTTTGGAAACGCCTACTGTTTGGAAACACCTTTAGCCACACGCGCACCCTTAATAGCTTCCTTGTTCTTAAGGATGGGAGCAATGGTAGACTTAGCGTACTGGTACTGGGACGCTGAGTCACACAAACGCACACCTCGTTCGTGTTTTTCAATGATCTCCGCCTGTGGTGGGGTCTTTTTCGGTCCCATAATAGCAAAAGTACACTCAATATGGTCCAAAATGTCTAGCAAACACAAACCACTTCCGCACTCAAAGAAAGGGGTGACGCCGTGAGCGTGCGTCAGCTTCTCGTGGCCGCCACCGTGGCGCTGTTCGACCGCGTGGTTTGATTCGTCCGCCGAAAACTAGTTCGTCAGCAGAGACTATATGCTCGCAAATTTAATGTTCTTGAGGCGAAAAGTTCGTGAGCTTAAGCGTTCGTCAGCGGAGGTTTTACTGTAATAATAAAACACATTGGCAAAAATAGAAAAATCCAAATACTTGAAAGTTAAACTATCTTGAATATAGTCAAAACGATCTGCTATTTCCTATAAACAGTCCTGTTTTTACAGTGGAATTAACTTGCTTGAAGATGTTTCTCGAAGGAAAGTTATTTCCATGGTACAAAATAATTTTGCTATCATTCAGGACTTTTTTCTTAAATTTTGTCATTACTTGTTTTGCCTGTGCTTCTCTCTGATTACCTGTCCATCTATGGTGTGTGTGTGTGTGTGTGTGTGTGTGTGTGTGTGTGTTTTATACCTTGCAGGCCATGGTCTCGGCTTCTCTGCAGATTGAGGGAACCCAGATCCAGAGCGATTCTGCTGGTGAAGGCGAACAGTCTTTCTCTCAGAGCATCCACTAGAATACCGTCCTGTCTGTTCAGCTTAGCTGGCCGACTGATCAGCCCCCGGAGTTGAGGTTCAATCCCACCTGGGGGACAGGATTTCGGATGAGACTCAGGTTATATCAAAAAAAGGCTAATAGACACAAGCGAAGTTCTACAGTACAAATGTTCTATGTTATAATAACAGTATACAGTACACTAGGCAGTGTATGAGTGGACTCGGCGGTGATCGAGCCTAAAAGGAAGGGTGGCTTGAGTAAAGAATGGGTCGACAAAACATCAACACAGGTACATAAACAGTGTGATGTAAGTCCATGTCACTGCCATTAGAATTGGGAGAAACGTTGCTGCTACACTGCAAGTAGCTTTTTGTCCATTTTGGTTCTAAGTGTAATTCAGAAATGATCATAAATAAACGGACCGGAAATGTAGATTCTTTTTCTGCGAACACCAGGCTTTTATGTTATCTGCAAAAACGAATGCTAGCTTAACACTAGCCCTCGTTATTCGCTAATGTCGGCGTTGACATCTGTATCACAGTTACCTGGCAACAGTGTTGTCACAACTCTAATGTCTTATCGTCTGTCTGACTTTTTTCTCAAGTCCAAAAGAGTTTTGCAAAACAGATATGAACTCACCTTCAAATACAATTCTCCATGGTGTAAAGAAGGCTGTGTGCAGAGGAATGCTGGGGAACTGTGAATTTTCATTGAAGTTCTGATCCAGACGGAAGACAAGGGGTTGGATGGTGGCGTGGGCAAAACGGTATGCAGCGGTGGCAAAAACATTGGAGATGGATGGGTCAACGTTAGGGTTGTAACCTGGATACCTTCCGAGCATTTGCCTCATGGCTTGTGGTCCCACAATGTGTGGCAGATAATCCCTGAATACTATAATCTGTAAGAAAGAACATTTACTGTGAGTCAGGACAAAGTCACGACTTGGACTATAAGAATCGCAATTGTGGAGAGAACAAACCTTCAGTATTAGGACAATAGTTTCTCTCCTATAAAACTTTATGTTTGGATTACACTGTATTTCGTCATCATATTCCAAGACTGGTAGTTCAAGAATGAAGGGAAAAGTGTACAAGACGGTGACAAGAATGAAGGGAAAAGTATACAAGACGGTGATGACGCCAGCGATGTTGTATGGTTTAGACACGGTGGCCCTGGGGAAAAGACAGGAGTCAGAGCTGGAGGTAGCAGAGATGAAAATGTTGAGGTTCTCTTTGGGAGTAACGAGGATGGATAGAATCAGGAATGAGTCCATCAGAGGGACAGCACATGTTAGATGTTTTGGAGACAAAGTCAGAGAGGCTAGATTGAGATGGTTTGGACATGTACAGAGGAGGGATAGTGAGTATATTGGTCGTAGGATGCTGAGGTTGGAACTACCAGGCAGAAGGCCGAGAGGAAGACCAAAGAGAAGATTTATGGATGCGGTGAAGGCGGACATGAAGGTCGTTGGAGTCAGAGTAGAAGAGGCAGAGGACAGGGAGAGATGGAGGCAGACCATTTGCTGTGGCGACCCCTGAAGGGAACAGCCGAAAGAAAAAGAAGAAGAAGAAGAAGAAGATTCCAAGACTGGTAGTGTTTTTTTTTTTTTATATTGTTGTTGTTGTTTTTTTTTTTTACTTTTAAAATTTATCAATCTACTGCAGATGAAGATGCAAAGTTTGTGTGTGGTACCTGATGGTAGGCTCCCATGATTTTACGAGCTTCCTGATAAAGCTGTTCGCTGCTCCACTGTGGGTTCAAGCGCCGCAGAGCTCGTGCGAGCCGGTTGTGCTCTCGCAGGAAGAGTGTGTGCAGTGACGTGAGAGCGATGTTCTCATCCACACGCTCATCACCTGCACACATTAATGGTTCTTAACATTTTGTACTGTTGGATTTTTTTAACTGCTTTTTTTTTTTTTTTTTTTTTTTTTTTTCTTGACAGGATTATAAAATGGATTTGTGGCACTTGTTACTTTGCATGCGTGTGTGTGTGTGTGTGTGTGTGTGTGTGTCCATTCTTAACTTGGGTTTTATTTCCGACAGTGCTCTCGTTGTATTGTTATGAAAAGAATACTTCAAACAGGAAAACCCACCTGCAATAAAACACGGCACTTCCTCCAGGTTTGTGGTGTTCAGAATGCGGTTGCGCGTATGACATATTTTGCTCTCCACGTTGGTGAAGGGCAGCAGTTCACGGCCATTGTCCCGAAATCTATCATTGATACGCATGAGACCCCCGTCGTTAGAGAGGTCGCGCAGTTCTCGAGCGAGCCCGTCCTCAGAGCCGTACAGCTGGCCAACATCCAGAAACGATGTCAGGGTGTTGATCTGTTCCCGCACCTGCGGCACACCTCCAAACATGTACGCACTGTTTCCAGAACCGCAGGTGGGTGCAGAGCGAAAAACAGGGATGCAGCTGCTCGGACCAGAGGGCAGGCGTGGGTCATTTGCAGGAATCTAATAAAATGTTGGAAAAGAAAATGTTATTCAAGGATGACGAATATATCCTTTCATCTATCCATCCATCCATCCATCCATCCATTATAACCAAATCGGATTTGTAGGCCAGTGTGTGAGGGTGGATATGTGTACCTGTATGGGGAAGCAGGGCTCGGAGCGCTCGCAGCTTTCATCACAGTCAAGGCCGTTGCTAAAGGATCGGATGCTGGGTGAGAAGGGAGTGAAGGACAGATCATGGTCGTTCCACTGACCGAAGAAAGTGACAAGAAGAGAGTACTGATTGTCCCCCTGAACATTTCGATCCTGGGTCCTGAAAATCTGGTTTGACACTTGCCTCACCTGGACGGGAAGAAATAATGATGCTCTGCTTAAGGAAAAGTCCAAACTCTGGCAACAATACAAGCGCATGATCCACATCATTTGATTAGCCGTGATAAAAGAGGTCTAAATCAACCGTAATCGACATGCTTTTTAAACCCCAACCAGAACTTCCTGTCATTACCAGAGGCAGAACAACACCATTATAGAGTCTTCCTGGGTTCCATCCATTTGGTTGTGAGACGTTATCTTCATAAACAGAAGGCAGCCAGCGGGCGAATGGTGTGTTCGAAGCACCTCGAAGTGGATTCACCCTACAAATTAAAAAATAATTTTATTTAATTGCTTTATTCTGTCTCAGTCAAACCAAGTCCAATTTACACATTTCATACCACAGATGTAAAAATCACAACGGTGATGACAAGATGAAGGATGAGAGAAAAACCAAGCTAAAAACATCATTTAAATATTCAATAATTATTTATTTAAGGTTGTAATTTATTTATTTACTTCTATGACAGACCCTGAACAGCTGGCCATTCCATTGCAGGGCAACACACACAACTCTTCACACTTCCACCCAGTTAGCTTAATGTACATGTCTCATTCCTCATGGCTGAGGAAATTGGATTGTCCAAAGGAAACCCATGCACGCATGCAGACAACATGACAACACCACACAGAAGCCACCTCATCAAGCCTGGGACCCGAACCCAAGACCTTGCCGGTTGTGAGGTGGACATGCTAACTGTTGTTTGTAATAAAAACGGCGGGTTATAGCAATAAAAAAATATTCTAAGATTCTTACAAGCAGCTCAGGAGCTCCGTCCTCATGCAAATGTGAAGCCAAGAGCTCAATTGATCTGTCACGTCCATGCTCACGTCCCCACACAGACACGAGCGCCGCGCACTGTCAGAGTGCCTGAGTGTGCTAGCATTTCGGCGGCTTATTCTCTTGCTTTACATATGCCTGGTTCTGTTCACGTACACAAACGTTTTTGGAGCTCTGCCTTAACGTATTAAAGACTGAACCTTTTGTTATCTCTGTGTTCCTGTTTTGGTGTGTTTCTCACTGGTTGTTGCAGACACTGGAAGCTGTGCGATATTTGTTGATGTCTGCCATCGTTCTGCACGAGGGTGGAAGGGTTTGAGCTGAACAGCCAGTTAGATGTCCAATCAACTCAAGTTCTTCATGAGTGAGCAGTGCTGAGAGAGAGAAAACAGACAAAACAGGATATACACACACAATTTGAAACGGCATAAGAACAAAATTTCTAGCCAATTGTGTGTGTTTGTAAGGTCATGTATGCAAAAGAGGGCGGATTGCTATTTATTGAAATTGTGTTATGTTCAATTGTGTTGGATCCTGCTATTCAAAAAAAAAAAAAAAAAGATTCTCAAAAGTCCAAAAGTCTCAAAGTCAATATGATCATATGATTTATTGTCACGTGTGTGTGTGTGTGTGTGTGTGTGTGTGTGTGTGTGTGTCAGACCTGTGGCGTTAATGGATCTCTTGTGTGCATGGTGTGATTTCTCTGAGATGATCCTCATCGTCTGCTCCAGGTAATCCGCAGCTCTCACAGCTTCACGCGCCTTACGTTTCGGCTGCTTCAGCAGACGCAGGATATCAGATGGCTTGATGAAATCGGCCCTGCGCACCCGCTCCAGGCTCCTGTGAGCACACACACACACACACACACACACACACATGCATGGGTCTTTATTATAGTTATTATACAAATAGATATAATTTCCTTATAAAATTCACAAATTCTCCATTTCATCTGCTCTTGTTCATTTATTTTAATGTATTTTAATTAACATGCTTATGGGGACCCTCTCCCTGGACACCTCCTTATGTTTGATTGTGGTGTGGTCACATAACCCAATCACTTTATACATCATCATTATTAAGTTCATTGTTGTTATTGGTTGTATTCTGTCTTGTGCGACACAGTGGTGTACAGACTTTAGCACATCTGCTCCACAGCAAGAAGATCCCGGGTTCGATTCCCACGTTCGGACATTACAGTGTGTGGTTTATCTATTCTTGCTATGCTTGCATCGTTTCCTGCAGGTACTTCAGTTTCCTCCCACAGTCCAAAGACATGCACATTAGGCTAATTGTCTATTCCAAACTGCCCCTAGGTGTGAGTGTGAATAGTTTTATGGCCTTGTAATAGTCTGGTGAGCCGTACAGGGAGTACCCCGTCTTAGCCCAATGTTGGCTGAGATAGGCTCCAGCCTCCCAGTTGCCCTAATAGAATTAAGCGGTTCGTGAAATGAGTTCAGGATGATGAATTTTTCAGTTTGGGTTTCTGTGTATTTATATCAGGATACACTGTATATCTTTTCTGTTGCAGATATTTAAAGTTTAAGAGTGTTGGCGAAGCTGTTTTGGTATACAGTGCCATCCTCTGATCGACAGTAAGCACACACCTGTTCAGTAAGTTAAAGAAGGAGCTACTCACGTTTTACGAGAATACAAATAAGAACCATCAACGATTTTTTTGGCCTCCTTGAAGGCGTCCAGGACAAAAGGCCTGATCGAGTCTTTCTCTTCAGATCCTGGACAAACACACATTACAGCAACGTTCATGAAAATAACACACAACAAAACATTCCTGCCAGATATTCTACAGTTATATCAGATCATAGCAAATAATTGAATATATACCACCATAAATAATAATAATAATAATAATAATAATAATAATAATAATAATAATAATAATAATAATAATGGGAGGCACGGTGGTGCAGTTGTTAGCACATCTGCCTCACAGAACGAAGAAGCTGTGTTCGATTCCCTGGCTCATGGAGCTTCTGTGTGGAGTTTGCATGTTCTCCCTGTGCTTATGTGGGTTTCCTCTGGGTAGTCTAGTTTTCTCCACAGTACAAAAACATACATGGTAGGCTAATTGTTCCAAATCGCCCCTCGGTGTGAGTATGAAAGATTATATATGTGTTGGCCCTGTAATCGCTGGGTAAGCTGTCCCAGGTGTACCCAGCCCTCTCCCAGACTTGGCTGAGATGGGCATGAGCCTCCCCATGACCCTATTTAGGATTAAGTGGCTTAGAAAATGAATGAATATTATTATTAATAATAATAATAATAATAATAATAATAATAATATAAACCAATCAGTATTTTTAATCCCACATATGGAAATCTCGAATGAGACTAAATGAAATGGCTGTCTGTCTGTCTATCTATCAATATATCTATACGTGTGTGTGTGTGTGTGTGTGTGTGTGTGTGTGTGTGTGTGTACTGAAACTGATAATGATATTATCACTTTATCCTATGTGATGAAATCCCACTTTCTTTGCTCTTGTTTTGACATGTGTCGGCAGAGTGTTTTTTCACCACAGCATTTGTTAATTTGCCCCTTTACGCAACACTACTTTTGCAAAACCGCCTCAAGTTTAAATAAGAAATAAAACAGTTCCACAATACTTCTGCTGAATTGGTATTTACAACCCAAAACATTTTCAATCCAAGTTAAAATATTGATTCATATCAATGAAATCCAGTGAAACTTTAATCTCAGAAGCACAGCACCATCAGCGTCCTTATTATCAGTAACTCATTTCTCAGTGATTTTGAAATGTTTACTGTTTCTCTTTAAACTCACCTGCAACACTCAGAGTGCTGAGACAGTAACACAGTCCCAACACCACCACACATATTATGTGATTCATGTCTGGAGCACAGATGCACACTACTGTTCAGAGCAATGTGAAAAAAATGTGTCTTCTTCTGATCTGCAGTGAGAAAAAGGTACATAGATACTGTTCCGTTATTATTTTACTGTTAAAGAGTAAAAATGTCTTGTTTTATGTGTTTTACTTCAATTAATGTGGATGATATGGGCTCCCTGAATGTGTGTTTCTGGAGCTTGTCCTAAACCTAATCCTAATACTGTACATATTTCCTTTTATATATATACACACACACACACACACACACACACACACACACACACACACACATATATATATATATATATATATATATATATATATATATATGTATATATATATATATATATATATGTTATATATATCACCACTATCATTCTTTTTAATCATAAAATAAATAAAATATGATATAAATTAAAAATTCATATATAAGAATAGATGTTTAAGTCAATTTGTATCTTTTTAATCAATACAGATGTTTTCATCTTCATTTTTGTATCCATTTAAGTTTAATAACTAATAATACTAATAATACTAATACTACTACTAATAATAATAATAACAATAATAATAATAATAATAATAATAATAATAATAATAATAATAATAATAATTTGACCCAATTTAACCTATAATGTGACCATACCCCCAAAATGTCTATTTCTTAAAATGTACAAAGAAAATATATTAAATAGTTTCAGTTAAAAATATGAGAATTAATTTGTAGAAGTTCAAACCAGAGCTGAAATGCAGAAGATGCGCAAGTACCAACTCACCTGTGAGTGTTGCTTCTTTGCTTCTGATATGATTTGGACTGTGGAAGTCCAGAACCTTTTTATACATGTGGCGGTACATCTCCATCACACTGGTGGGCTGGGGCAGTTCTTGGCATTTTTTTACTGGAATATTTCCTCCTTCCTTTTATCTGTAAGCATCTTTAATTGACTCAATTATTGCTTATCAAAACCATAAAGATTTTCCAGAAAAGGTCACGAAATTCCTGCATCGTATTTGTGTAATGTTATGCAATTTGATCTATAGTTGTTATAAAAGAGAAGCAGTAAAAAAAGATTACAGTGCTTTTGTGGTGATTGGAATGTGACTGATTAACTTTCAGCAGGAAATACAGTGTATTTGTGTCTACCGCCTGATAATGTTTATGACATTTTCCCAGGATATCCTCCTTGTATGAACAAAAGACTTCATTTAAATACAGTTTCAATTAAAAATGTTGATTTAAAAAGCATTGTTTATCGGTGTAAACAATTGAGGTGCAGTCGTGACCCGGAGGGAAGGTGCTGGATTGCTTATCAAGCCCACGATCACCGGGTTGTGACTGTAGTCCCCCAAGTGCAGTTAACTGGGTTATCAATTGGGTTATTGATGTAAAAGAGCCATTGCTGACTTTCATAAAGGCTAGCTGCATTGGTCGCCTTCGCCCATAGTTGACTGAGATGGGCGCCAGCCTCCCCATGACCCTAATTAGGATTAAGCAGTTCAGAAAATGTATGAATGAATGAAGGGTTAGAAATGCTTGGCATTGCCTGTGTGGAGAAACATATCTGCTAAATGCATAAATGTTTACGGCAACTTTATAAACCTGCATTTCTTTATTATAGTACTTTTTACGAAAACTACACTTTGCCCAAATGTGGAGCCGGTGGCGTAGTGGTTAGGGTGCTGCGCTCATGATCAGGAGGTTGTGAGTTCGAATCCCTCCAAGACCTTCACTGTGCTAAGACCCATGGGCAAGGTCTCAACCCCAAGTGTGCCTCTGTTCACCCCGCATTATTAATGGCTCTTCGGCTTTTCCCTTCAGGGGTCGCCACAGCGAATCATCTGCCTCCATCTCACCCTATCCTTTGCATCTTCTTCTCTTACACCAACGACCTTCATGTCCTCCTTCACCACATCCATGAATCATCTCTTTGGTCTTCCTCTGGGCCTTCTGCCTGGTAGTTCCAGCCTCAGCATCCTATTACCAATATACTCACTATCCCTCCTCTGTACATGTCCAAACCATCTCAATCTAGCCTCTCTGACTTTGTCTCCAAAACGTCTTACATGTGCTGTCCCTCTGATGTGCTCATTCCTAATCCTATCCATCCTCGTTACTCCCAAAGAGAACCCCAACATTTTCATCTCTGCTACCTCCAGCTCTGCCTCCTGTCTTTTCCCCAGGGCCACTGTTTCTAAACCATACAACATCGTTGGCCTCAACACCGTCTTGTACACTTTTCCTTTCATAATGGGTACCAGTAAAAATATACTGGGAAGGTAACCTGCGATGGACTAGCGTCCCATCCAGGGGGAGTTGAACTCCTGGTTACTTCATGATATGGAAACCAGGGCTGAGCCACGAGGCTCAGGTGTAAAAACCCAGCAGATTTTACCTTACTACACTTTGCCCAAATGTCACCGCGCCTATTTTTGCTTTTCCCTTCAGGGGTCGCCACAGCGAATCATCTGCCTCCATCTCACCCTATACTCTGCATCTTCTACTCTTACTCCAACTACCTTCATGTCCTCCTTCACCTATTTCAGCCATTGTAAACGAAGCCAAAGGAGAAACGACGGCAGTAGATTTGGGACGAGACCAGTTGCAGGCGTGAGACTTTAATATGATCTCCCTGCCATCCACCTTCAGGTCTCCTCTCCTGATTTTCTCACTGGGCTTCCTCACATATTCATTGTCTATGACTGCACAACTGGCAGTACTTTAAAAAAAAAACCTCTTTGTACTCATCTTGTTTTTGTGCCTGGAAACATAACAGTTCTACCATATTCGCATCCAAATTTTCCGACATGCCACGTTTGGGATGACTTCGGAGGCCTTTTATTTTCCTGGGAAAGGACTGTGGGACATTGTTGCTGTAAGGCTATTGGCAGCCTCAATGAAAAGAGTTATTCTTGTCCTCTTGTCAATATTGGAGGAATGTCTTGTTTTTAATGATGTCACTGTGATACCCCTTTCATTCTCTTTCCTGATGATGACCTTCACATTGCCGCGCCATGATACCACTACTGTTTTGGAAAGTCTTTTGGGCTTCTCCTCTTACTGATGTAGATTGTAACGCGATAAAATGAATGCATCTGAAGGTTTTTTTTTGTTTGTTTTTTTTTTTTTTTTTGTCCTGGGCAGTTAGATCCAACAGAGAAAATCCTGCAATTCAAGTTTATCTTTATCTGAAAATCATTTGTTTTTAAAATAAAACCCACTGTATAATAATGCCCACTTGGATCTCCTATAGTTTTAATTAAATGAATATTTTAAACTGTAAAACATCTTTTTAAATCTGAATTAATAATCTATAAAGCTGATGTGAAAATTTATTCTCACTATTTGCTAAACTTATTCCTTCTTTTATTGTCATTGGGGAGCTGGAGTCTTTTTCAGCCAGCACTGGGAAAAGGCAGGGTATACCCTGAACATCTTGCCAGACCTTTGCAGGGCCCAACAGTACACAACCACTCACATCGACACCGAGGGTCACTTTGGGACAGACACTTAACCTAATGTGGAACTAAACCTAAAGGCGTACCCCGAGAAAACCAATTTAAACACAATAAGAAAATGCAAACTACATACTGAAAGGCCTGAGCCCAGGACTTGAACCAAGAACCTTCTTGCTTGTAATTGAAATGTATTTATTTATTAGTAGCATGGCGGTGCAGTGATTAGCATGTCCGCCTCACATCAAGAAGGTCCTGGGTTTGATTCCCAGCCTGCGTGTTTCTGTGTGGAGTTTGCATGTTCTCTCCTTGCACGCGTGGGTCTCCTCCTGGTACTCCGTGTTTACTACTACGGTCAAAAAACAAGCACAGAAGGTTAATTGGCTGCTCCAAATCTCCCCAAGGTGTGAGTGTGAGTATGAATAGTTGCGTGAGTGTTGTCCTTGTGGTGGCCTGGCATGCTGGCTAAGGTGTACCCGACCCTTGCCTGCAGACAGCTGAGATTGGCGCCAGCCTCCCTGTGACACTAATTATGATTAAGCAGTGCAGAAAATGAATGAATACTGCAATCCATTCTTTTAACGCTACAAAAAAATTCTGCCTGCAAATAAAAAGGAGCTCTGGTGATTTATTTTGCTCTTGATAGAGTGCATAGATTGCAGCGGTGAGTACAAAGGGGTTTTGTAAAAGCTTGCAGACAATTACATTGAAGATAACACTGGGTTTGGCTATGATAAAGTATTTCCTCCTGTTCTTGTTTCCTTCTGTGATCATGAAATAATGATCACAGGGCTTGAGTTACGAACATGCTAATGCTCACTCTGGCATTACTCACCCCCTCTAATCTTTGGGTGTACTGTTTCAGGAAAACAATCACCGTGGTATTGTTTAACACGGCCTGTAACATATCCCAGCGTTATTGTATTCAAGTGACATCATGATTATCCTTTATACTTGTTGAAGAACAAACGTCGTACATCAAACTGCTTATAATTGTGATGATTGAACAAAAATGTTACTTATTGTTCCAAACAACAAAACGTTTAATGTCGCATGGCAAAATTAATAAAAGTAAATAAGTAAATTAAAAAATATTTAATAAATAAATAAAAAATAATACCGGATCACTGATCCTATGGTTGGGGGTTCAAGCCCCACTCTCAACGGGTTGTCGCTGTCCCGTCCCCGTCCCACGTCCCCCGTCCCCCGTCCCCCCTCCTCCAGGGCAGCTAACTGGGTTATCAAAGGCTGGCCATGTCCATCACTGTCTATGGTGAGAGGCTGTAAAAGAACCATTGCTGACTTTTGATATGAGTAGCTGCATAGTCGTCAGCATGTTTCTGCCCTGCGATGGCCTGGCGGGCTGTCCAGGTTGTACTCTGCCCTTGCCCGGAGTTGGCTGGGATGGGCGCCAGCCCCCCACCACTCTAATCAGTATTAAATGGTTACAGAAAATGAATGAATGAATGAACGAATAAAAATATTAATTAAAATGTAATAATAAATAAATAAATACATAAATAAATAAACATTCTGGTGGCTCAAGTCTGTTTAACCCTGAAGTAGTACTTTTCTATCTGTGATTCCTTCCATCATCAGGCTTTACTCTGGGTTTGGTGCTCTTAGGTAATTAAAAGTGTTGTTTTTGTACTAGTACATATCAGCACATCTTTTTTTTTAATTATTCCCAAAACCTTCTTCTATGGTCTTATCAGATCTTAGTGTATTATTGCACAGGGCTTGATTTTTTTTTTTTTGTTTGTTTTTATTACTTTTATTTTCTTTTTACTTTATTAATCCTGTAAGGGAAATTATTTCCTCTGCATTTTATCCATCCAAAGTGAGCACACACATGTAAACATTGAGCACACACACTCAGAGCAGTTGGCTTGCACACGCATTGGGGGCACCCGGAAAGCAGTTGGGGTTTGGGTGCCTTGTTCAAGGAAGGAAAGGTGCAGCTCACTCGCCAACTACCACACATTTGTGACGCGCTACACCGAATGTAGGCGCTTGTCGCGACTGACACACCAAGCTTTTGAGACAAAGCGCGGCTTATCCAAACTTCGGATCTTTCAAGTAAGCAAGTGAATGTTGAGTACTAAACAAGTATTCAAAGCGCATTTGCCTACTTGAAAGATCGGAAGTCCAGATAAGCCGCGCTTTGCTTCAAAAGCTCCGTGTGTCAGTTGCGACAAGCGCCAAAATTTCGTGGAGCACGTCACATTTTTCCTGTTGGTTCAAGAATCGAACGAGAGACCTTTCAATTCCAAAGCTGCTTCTCTAACCTTTAGGTTCCGGCTGCCACCCCTATCCCACCCCCCCGTGGGGTGATTTAGGTGGGCCTTGTTATGTAATCCTTGTTGAAAATCCACAAAGCAAGTTTCTGTTGTTACTTAAATTACTGCACATTATTGTAAAAAAAAAAAAAATTAACAAAGACAACAATCAGGATAATTGATATGGGTTTTTTTGGACCTTTCTTGTGCTGGACCAATGTAAAAGTATAATTAGCTGCTAGCACGATATTTTGCTATCAATGATTCCCTTCATCTTGAAAAGAGCCCCAATCCCAGCCAAGTGGTCTTGTTTTATAAAAATATAAATATATTTTTAACAATGTACCATGTTCTCATCAGATCATAACATATTCTTTGTACAACACCCCACCCCGCCCCCACCCCCACCCCCACCCCCGGTTCCTTTAAGGTCATTGAATTCACACTTTCCCCCATTTCATATTTGATATTAACATTAACAGAAACTCATGACCTTTATCTGAATTTTTTTATTGCACTGTTGCTACACAGTTGGATGACTGGCTGAATAGAGGCTTACTGTATTATACATGACACAGGAGGAAGTTAGTGCCAAAGCAGAAGCTTTTGGTATTGCTTAAATTTCCATAAGTAGTGTTCCGATATATCCCTCCATTATTTATTAATGGCTATAAAATCGCTCACCCTGAAATAACTGACAGGTTTCACTGTGTATTAAGATTCTGTACCTGACTATCCATCTGAAACTTTACTTTAATATCGCTGAAGTCTATACACAAATATATCATTGTTTCATGTACACAGTAATGAGGAGAAAACGTTCTTTCTTTGTTCTTCGGTAATTCTAATGTTTCAACAGAGAACCACAAGCAGAACTGTTTAAATTGGTCAACACGTAGCGCTAGCACTGTAAGAGTTTACTATTATATGAAACAGTTTATAGAATTATAACATTTGTTTTAATCACTTTGTTTATGTTCCACTGATGCCTGATTGAATCTGAACGGAGAGCAATTAAAGCCAAGTCGAATGTGAGTATCATCCCAAGAAGCTCACTTTTTAGGTTGTCGCTCAAACGTCCAATGATGGTTTCCTTACAGTCCTGTTCGGTAACAGGTTACACTGGGGCTATGCGATTCAAAAAAGTGTGGAGCTCAACGATTTAAGAGCGCTCTTTGGAACACGATTTGGGTATAAAAAAGGAGACATGATGCATTCAAGATAAATCTTCAAGGAATCTTGTTTCCAAGTTCATCAAGATTTCCTACGATGGCGCATCAAGATCTCTTATGTTCTGTGAAAGTCGACTACAATCTACTACAAATCCCGCATTCTATCGCAATTGGTGTGGAATCATAATACTTCATAATAATCACCGTAAAATTTTTGACAGTCAAAAATTTTTCCATGGTCAGCACATCATCATCTATCCAACAAGTTTCCTCAAGATTCGATCCCACGCTCTTCACGATTCTCTCAAATCATAGAGAGCATGAACATCACGCTCCAGTATAAACCCAGAGTTATCCTCCTGAATCCATGTACCACTCCTTCACTTTTCTTTTCACTTTTTTCTTAGTAACTTTTATATACAACCTTTGGTGGTACAGTTTCATAATGGTTATGTTCACCTCATAGCAAGAATTCAATTCAGTTCCATTTATTTGATAATTGACAATATTGCAAAATAAAATAATTCTTTAAAAAAATGGGAAACAATTTAAATTTATTTTAAACATTTCTGTATAAACCATATACATCCCCATTGAGCAAACCTGTGACAATGGTGGCAAGGAAAAAACTTCCTCGGTCGACTTGAGGAAGAAACCTTGAGAGAAACCAGAGTCAAAAGGGAAACCCATCCTCATCTGGGTGACACCAGATAAAATTACAAACCATGTAGGAGAAACTACACTATAGTTAAACATGCAGTGTAGTTGAATATCTTATAACTGCCATGAGAAGTGTAGTCCTAAATCATTTTAGACAAAGGAGGGTTAGGTATTCTGATAACAGTGTAATGGTTCATTAAGAGAGTTTATTAGTGCTGATTAAAAGCAAACATGACTGGCCGTGACAACAAAACTAGAAAGAAAGAAGCAGAAGGAAGACAGACATGAGTGCACTTAGGTAATCATTTGATTGTCCTGGGTTTGACCTCCACATGGATGTCCTGCGTATGTTTCCTGAGCTGAGGAGTTTCTGGGTTATACTCTGGGTACTCTGGTTTCCCCTGACATTCCAAAGACATGCACATTAGGCTAATTGGGAATTCCAAATTGCCCCTAGGTGTGACTGTAGATGGTTGTGTATGTTGGCTCTACAATGGTCTGGTGAGCCTCCTCGTGACCCTAGTAGGATTTAGCAGTTTGGCAAATGAGTTTTACATGAGCTCTCATCTTATAAATATTTATTCATTGGGCTATGGACAGGGAGACTCGGTACACCGTGAACGGCGCGAGTGTCATTCACATGGTGAACAAACAAAACCACTCACGCTCACAAAGAGGGGCAATTTGGAATGCCCAATTAGCTTAATCTGAATGTTTTTGGGTTGTGGAAGGATGCCAGCATATTTGAAGCAAAACCCACACAGTCATGAAAATGCTGAACATGGGTCTCAAACCCAGGTCATAGAAAACAGGTCTTTTTGTCAAACTGTCTGCAAAACATGCAACAGTCACCAACTGTTCTCCAAATGGTCTGCAAGAACATGTAATGGTCACCAACTGTTCTCTAAACTTTATGCAAGAACATGCAACAGTCACCAACTGTTCTCCAAGTAGCCTGCAAGAACATGCAACAGTCACCAACTGTTCTCCAAATGGCCTGCATGAACATGTAAGAGTCACCAACTGTTCTCCAAGTAGCCTGCAAGAACATGAAACAGTCACCAACTGTTCTCCAAATGGCCTGCAGGAACATGCAACAGTCACCAACTGTTTTCCAAATGGTCTACAAGAATATGTAATGGTCACCAACTGTTCTCCAAATAGCCTGCAAGCACATGCAACAGTCACCAACTGTTCTCCAAACCTTATGCAAGAACATGCAACAGTCACCAACTGTTCTCCAAACCTTATGCAAGAACATGCAACAGTCACCAACTGTTCTCCAAACTTTATGCAAGAACATGTAACAGTCACCAACTGTTCTCCAAACCTTATGCAAGAACATGTAACAGTCACCAACTGTTCTCCAAATGGCCTGCATGAACATGCAACAGTCACCAACTGTTCTCCAAATAGCCTACAAGCACATGCAATAGTCACCAACTGTTCTCCAAACCTTATGCAAGAACATACAACAGTCACCAACTGTTTTCCAAACTTTATGCAAGAACATACAACAGTCACCAACTGTTCTCCAAACCTTATGCAAGAATATGCAACAGTCACCAACTGTTCTCCAAATGGCCTGCATGAAAATGCAACAGTCACCAAATGTTCACCAAGTGGCCTGCAAGAACATGCAATAGTCACCAACTGTTCTCCAAATGTCCTGCAGGAACGTGCAACAGTCACAAACTGTTCTCCAAACAGTCTGCAAATGTTCTTTGTGGTTTCAAACTATTCTGCATTCATTCACCTTCCTCCAGAGTATGGTGACTTGTTGAAGAATACTTAGTAAACAGTTTGCGAACTCTATGTATACTATTTGATGCTGTACAAAGGTGACTCAGTGAGCCTTTGACAAGCAGTCAGAGAACAACAGTCATGGACACCACATTTACCAAAAGGATGCTAATGGTTCGCAGAGATTAACTAACTATTGAACAGTTCATCAACGATGAACTAGAATATTGACAGCAAATCACCAATGAGTATCTCTCTGACTGAAAAATACTGGCTAAATAATTCAAAGTCATCAAAAAGATAGTGGAGGAAATCACAAACTGAGCTTTTCTTCTTTATTTAAACAGAAAGTTGATTCAATAGATTATTTGAGTATTAAGCACCGACCAGGTTCCCTCTAACAAGTTTGGAATCAGAAACTCTTTATGCAAGTAAATATTGGCTAAGATAGCATGATTCAGGTTTCCAGAGTTAATACTTAAACTCATCACCAAAAACAAAACAGAAATTTAAACAGCCTTCATTGTATACATAAGTTCGTCTGGCTTGGAAGGCTTGGGCCTATTCTTTTAAAGGTCACTCAAGGTAAAAGGTCTTATTTGAACGTCCATATAAAGTTACCTATTAGTGTTGTATAGCAATGGTATGTCTATTGGAACTCATTTCAAAGTTATAACCACTCAAAATCCTGTGACTTTGATTTTGACCTTTCAGTGTCACTCAAGGTCAAATGGGATTACACCATTTCAAATCATGTATATGGGTTCCTGGCTGTCCCTCACTATACCTGTGGGTCTATGTCACTTTTCTCTCAAATATATACAATCTCAATATATAATAAAATTATAATTTCCAAAAATGATGTGACCTTGGTCTGACCTTTCATTCATTTATTGCATTCATTTGTCAAAACTGATTATACTAAAGTTTCAGGCAGGGTGGAGCCTATCTCAGCATACTCTGGGATAAAGGGGTACACCCTGAATAATTCATCAGTCCATTTCAGACACAACCACTGGAGTACCACTGGAGTACCCAGAAGAAACTCGTGCAATCATGGCGAGAACATGCAAACTCTACACAGAAAAGCACTCTGAGCCCTGGATCTTCACTTCAATTCTCTGGTTTTCATATGGTATTTTTGGGTGATTCGTTTTATTGGCAAAATGTTCACATGACTGAAACCTGATGGATTATACCTGCTTGAGAATGACAATGTCATCATCATCATCATCATCTTTCAATTAATCCGGTGTCGGGTCGCGAGGGAAGCAGCCTAAGCAATGAGGTCCAGACGTCCCTCTTCCCAGCCACATCCTCCAGTTCTTCTAGGGGATCACCGAGGTGGTCCCAGACCAGCTGAGATACTTAATCCCTCCAGCAAGTTCTCGGTCAACTCCGGGGTCTCATCCCGGTCGGTCATGCTCGAAACACCAAGCCAGGGAAGGCTTCAGGAGGCATTCTAACCAGGTACCCAAACCACCTCAACGGTTCCACTCCGGGCTCCTCCCCTATGGCTGAGCTTCTCACCTTATCTCTAAGGGAGAGCAACGCCACCCTGCTAAGGAAGTTCATTTCAGTCGTATCTGCGCTCTTGTTCTTTCGGTCAATACTACATCTTGACAATGACAACATTAAAGAAAGTCAAGAACGCAAACAGAATAATGACTATACAGTGTATTCATCCCAGTGTTTTGCAGGAAAGTGATTTGTTTATTCTTTTTTTCACTTCTAAAACATTTGAAGGCAACTGACCTCCATTTCTACTGATTCCACTTATTATCCATGTAAACGTAACAGTTAAAGTTCACCAGCTTCTACATGGAGTGACTCCATAGCCATCAGGGGATCTTGTTGGAACTCATTCATTCATTTTCTAGGCCGCTTATTCCTAATTAGGGTCAAAGAGAGGCTTGTGGCCATCTCAGCCAACTCTGGTCAAGATCGAGATACACCTTGGACAACTTGCCAAGCCATTGCAGCACCAACACACATACAACCATTCACAACTCTGGGTGATTTGAAATAGCCAATTAGCCTACTGTGCATGTTTTAGACTGTAGGAGGAAGTCAGAGTACGAGAAGGAAACCCACAGAAGAATGTGGAGAACAATTTCACACAGAAATGAACAAGCTGAGAATTGTACCCAGGACCTTCTTGCTGTGAGGTGGATGTGCTAACCACTACACGCGCTGTACACTATCCCAAAAGGAAATCATATCACTCATCAATTTATTCATTTTCTAAGCTACTTCATCCAAATTACGGTCACAGGGAAGCTGGCGCCCATCTCAGCCAACTCGGGATGAGTGTAGGGTATTCCCTGGACAGCTTGACACACCATCACAGGGTCAACATAGAAACAGCCACCGCACTCACTCTCACATGTAGGGACAGTTTGGAAAAGCCAGTTAACCCAATGTGCATGTTTGTGGACTGTGGGAGGAAACCACTGCACCACCTTGTGGCCTGGAGATCAAATTAAATCAAATAAAGTACAGTAATATAGAAAGGAATATGTGATCAGAATGTTTTATTTTTAAATGAGAGCAGTAGAAGCTTAGAAACAGGAACAGAAGGTTTCTTAGAGAAATAGGAAAGGATCTCTTTCAATAATCCGAACCCAAGGCAATGCATATAAGCAACACTACACTTGAGCAAGTTTTTACAGACATCTACTTCCTCCTTTTATCGGTATCCTCAGACACCGTGCCAAGTTCGTGTTGAACAAAAACAAGCAAAAAAATTTTTTTTGATCTAGTACCAAGCTTGTCCAAGTCATTCTACCTGTTTTGGTTTACAGGTTTCCTCACCTGGCAAATAAAGAAATGAAATTTAATAACAACAAAGTTGAAAGTCCATTTATTTCAGTTTAATTATCTTGTTGTTGAAAGAGATGTTTTGCAGTATTTTATAATCCTGGAGCATTTTCCTTATGGGAGAGACATTTGTTCAGGACATATTGTACACAAATACAACTAATAAAATCAATATAATGTTCTACCTAAGGTTTATTCTTTTGTGATTTGGGAAGGATTATATTAAAGATGAAACCTGAAATTTCACATTTTAAGATTGAAGTAAAAATAAGTTAAAACCTTAAAGAATGCCCCCCCCCAAAAAAAAAAATTGTCAAAATGCCAAGTAATGGGTGCCAAGGATTAAATGCATAAATTCGAGGATTAAGCAGCAATTAAAACTTCAATTGTGCCTGGGGAAAGTTAAAAGTCAGGGCACTAATAGTTTATCCTATAAGACAGAAGACTACGATAAGGTTACATTTTATTTATCGTCCAGACAGCTCTTTTGTTTATCAGATCGGAGACATGTCCTACATTTCACACCTTCACGTGTGGAATTTGTACCTGAAGGATCAAGTTAGATAAAACTAAATTGGAGTCAAATTTCAGATCTCGCTCATGTCCCAGTGTCCTGGTGTCCTGTTATCCCACTTCTCTAGTTTCCCAGCTGAGCTGCCTGAGATTCTGCTTTTCAAAGTGTATACAGACTAGTTTGGTCTTGGAATTCAGTTTGGGTTTAGAAATAAAGCCCTTCGGTTGAGCAGTAAATAATTTCTGAAGCAAAGTCTTATAGTCTCACTCTGTCACAGGTAGCAGAAGGCTTACAACATAAACAAACTGCTGCTTTATTCACCTCCAGCAAGAAGTTTAAGATTTTTAACTTCATTGATTTGTTTATATGTTAGCAATGTTACGCAAAAAGTTATGGATAGATTGAATTAATGTTTTTGGAGGGTACGGCCCAAGCGACCCATTAAATTTTGCTGATGATCCAGATCATATTCTGGATTTAGGAATTTTTTAAAAGATACTTTAACATTGTTAGATAATTTGTAAGTGTTGTATTAACCCTCTATTAACCAGCATAGCAGATATGGGTTTTTTTTTGTTTGTTTGTTTGTTTGTTTGTTTGTTTGTTTGTTTGTTTGTTTGTTTATTTGTTTTTTCTTTTCTTTTCTTTTTTGGTTCAGTGGAGATCTGCACGCTGAATGTGCTCTTGTTATATATCCAGATGGTACACCCATAGTAAAAAAATGGTCAGCAACTAGCTATATATGTTATATATTTAACATGTTTATATAGTTCTTTAGACTTTATACAGTCTTTACATGGTTTATTATCCTAACCGAAAAGCATTATGGGTTGATGGTTGTACAGTGGTTAGCACGTCTGCCTCACAGCAAGAATGTTCAAGCCTGGGAATTGAAATCAACGCCTTCCAGAAACACTAATTAGGCTCAAGTGACTTAGAAAATGAAAATGATGATAAAAGCATCATAGTTCATTGCTCGTTCTAAAAACACTGTTGAAGGTTTCAACGTGGTTCCTTTAAGGGTTCCTCCGACAAACTGAAAAAACCCTCAAGAATTCTAAAGCCAACCTTTCTCCAAATAAATAAATAAAAACAAAACCTGCTAAGTCACGTTATAAATCGTAGCAGAAGAAGTGAAACTGTACGATAATGTCTATGCCTATAAAAAAATCAGAATTTTCTTAAACACTGACCAACTTGATTTAGCAGGTTACGTGCCAAGTTACAATACATAAACACTACATCTTCACAATTTATTGGAGAGATATATTTTTATGTAGCTTGCTTTTGCTTGTGGTTTATATCAGTTTATAATACTGTTTTTATTAACACGTTCAAATGAAATTCCTTTGACCCATTTCCCAATATATATATATATATATATATCTCACTTAGGGATCCCTCACTTTCCGCCGTTAATTGGGACCGATATCCCCACGCGGGCAGCAAAATCTGGGAAGTAGGATCAAACACCCCCCCCCCTCACCCCCCCCCCCCTACTGACCTACACGTACGTGTATACGTATATACAATATCAATAAATACATATTCAATGCTATAAATGCTTATAATAACAATTAAAAATTATAAAATAATGCATAAAATGTAAATAAAATATAAAAACACACACAGATGTGCGTGCACGCACTCAACTGTGCAGCTCAGAACAATGTAAGTCATTTTGACAGGAGATTTTATGTTGTTTTTGTTTTGTGTTTGTTTAGGGTTTTTTGCTTAACTGGCCTTGTTTTTGTGGCATTTTCATTAACTTTTCCCTATTCTTCCTTAATTTCATTATTTTTTAAGTCGATTAATATTTTTTAAAAAAACGCGATGCACTGAAGCCGCATGGATTGAAGCGTGAAGTGACGAGGGATCCCTATATACAGTATATATATATATATATATATATATATATATATATATTCACACATTCATTCATTCGGTTTCTGAACTGTTTAATCCTAATTAGGGTTACAGGGAAGCTGGCGCCCATCTCAGCCAACTCTGGGTGAGGAAAGGGTACACCCTGAACAGCTCATCAGGCCATCACAGGGCCTATATACATATAGAGCTGGAGAGAGAGAGACATACCATATTCTATCTCCTTAAGGTATGTTTATATTTAGATCCTTTATTGTTCCATCCTTGACGTAGTTTTACCAGCCAGACAAATACCTACCTTCTATAAGGAAGTAGGTCACGTTTAAGGTGTGGCAATAAGGAACTCTGCTATGGGGCATCTGTGATGAGAAGGAAGCTAAGCAAGTATACAGCTTCTTAGAAAAACAAAGTGCATGAAACCTGCTGTTATCGGTAGTATAAACACAAACTTTCCCTGTTTGACAGAAGCACTGAACTAGATTGTGTCATTCCCTTCTATAGAATAGAGGTGTGATTGGGAGTTTCAGATTTAATACGTAACTGAGACTTAGTTTCCCAGAAACATTCTGCCATTAAATGAATCCTTGACACGTAAAGGTAATAATTACCTTTACAGTATATTACAATAAATTACATGTGGGCGACATGGTGGCGTTGTAGTTAGCACGTCCACCTCACAGCATGAAGGTGCTGGGTTTGAGTCCCAGGCGTGGTGAGGATGTTTCTGTGTGGAGCTTGCATGTTCTCCCTGTGCTCATGTGGGTTTCCTCAGCGTACACTGGTTTCCTTCCATAGTCCAAAGACACGCACATTAGGCTAAACGTTAGGCTAAAAGCCAGGAGGGCAGTGGTGGCCTAGTGGTAAAGGTGCTGGATCACTGATCCTAAGGTTGGGGGTTCAAGTCCTACTTGCCACAGGTTGTCACTGTCCCCACAGTGTAGCTAACTGGGTTATCAAAGGCCAGCCATGTCTATCACTGTCTATGGTGAGAGGTTCCTGTAAAAGAACCATTGCTGACTTTTGACAAGAGTAGCTGCACAGCCATCAGCGTTTTTTTGCCCTGCGATGGCCTGGTGAGACGTCCAGGGCGTATTCAGCCCTCGACTGGGTGGATGTCAGCCTCCCCGCAACCCTAATTAAGATTAAGTGATTACAGAAAATGGATGCATGAATAGTAAAAGCATTGTAATGAGTCTGTCATTACTGATAGCTAGTTGTAGGATGTCCTGGGATAGACCACTTAATGATGCTGTAAGAGGACTGGACTCCACACCCCCCTGTCTGTATGTGTCTCTGTTATAACCATCTGCCAGTGTGTCCCATGCACTTTACACATTTTAATGATGTTACAGTGAGGAGTTGGGCAGTGGATTATCGATGCGAAGGTGTTCAAGCCCCACTGTCAACTGTTGTCACTGTGCCCCCCCCAGTGCACTAACTGGGTTATTAAAGGCCTGCCATGTCTCTCACTGTCTATGGTGTGCGGTTCATGTAAAAGAACCATTGCTGACTTTTGTAAAGAGGAGCTGCATAGCCGTCAGCGTGTTTTTGCCCCGCGATGACCTGACGAACCTCCAGGGTGTACTCTGCCCTCACCCAGAGTTGGCTGAGATGGGCGCCAGCCTGCCTGCGACCCCTATTAGGATTAAGCAGTGCAGAAAATTAATGAATGACAGTCAAGGGTGCCAGCATTTAAAATTTTCAGATATAAAGCATCACACTAAGTTTTAATGATTATTTTTGTTTAAAACAAAAGGGCTAGAACCGAAAATTACCCAAAAAAAAAAGATTTCCCTCAGGGGATTGATAAAGTCTAAAAAAATCTATCTATCTATCTATCTATCTATCTATCTATCCGTCCGTCTATCCGTCCGTCTGTCTGTCCGTCTGTTTGTCTGTCTGTCTGTCTGTTTGTCTGTCTGTCTGTCTGTCTGTCTATCAAGTCTAGCTATCTATAATTCAATCTGTCACTCTAAGTTTAACTCCACAGGATATTTGATCATCACCCACTCCAGCCCCATGACCCTGGTTCAGCCTTTGCTTGTATATCACCCCCACTGTTCAGACCCAGAGCTTTCTTTAGTGCAAACTCAGTTCATGCCACATGTCACAGTCCAACCCAATCGCTTCACACTACACATCCCAGCAGCCTCTGCCCCGATCCTGATGCACACCAGTGTTTGCACTCCACCAGATGGCAAGGTGCACGTTCCATATAAATAGGACGTTGTTTGCGTCGCTCTATGCATTCTTTGCGATGCTGTTTGTGTCACTCTTTATCCTGAGAGATTCACTTATTTACTTTTATCTCATAGTACAACTGAGCAATTGAGGGTTAAGGGCTCAAGTGCTCAACAGGGGCAGCTTGGTAGTACTGGGCTTAAACACTAAACATTTGATCAGTAATGCAGCGTCTTGAGCCCTGAGCCACCACTGTACTTCAGCGCCATGTTCTTATATAATAATATTATTGTGAGTCTGGTTCTGTTTTATGACTCGAGCCATGATATTTCTGTTTCCTGTGTATTTTAACCCCGATCTTGATTTTGCCCGTGGTTCCTCAGTTTTGGCTTTAGAATCTTACCTATATTACTCTGGATGAGCTTGTCCTGTCCAGGTCTTTTCTCTGACCTGTGCCTGTTTGTGGTCTATCCTGTCACCACACTAGTGACCTTCCTGTTTTACTCTGAGATTGCCAAGTATTTGAACTTAATGAGTCACGTAAGACCCAACTGCTCTTGCTGTTTATCATGTCATTTCTCTTCACCTATTCTGTACCTTAGCACCTGATAAAACTTGATCTACAACTTCAAACAGGAAGACATTTACCAAAAAGGTAAACACCAAACTGTATTCATATGCAAATTGCACAAGTACAGTACAATCTTAAGTGCAAATCTATTTGAGCTTTAAATTGTACATAGGTTCCTATGACCATTGCTGAAAAACAACCCGAGAGCGCGACACCACCCTCATCATGCATGAGCATAGTGATGATGGGAGTTGCGTGCTGGGGATGTGTTTAGTTTGGCTCTCCTTTAGTTTCATCAGAACACAAAAATCTGTTTTTGTATAGAATTCACACTAAGAAGTGGCTTCCTTCTCATCAGTTTCATATTTGTGAAGAGCTGATGAAAGTGTGAGGTCTGTACATGTTCTTCTTTTTCATTTCATGAACTCACCAATGTTGCAAATGATCTCCCAGACACTTTTGTGCCAATTTCCCTTCCTGCTGTTCACTCATTTCATTTTTATCTCGGTAGCGTCTGGGTTGTCCCATACAGTAGACCCCCGTTTTTTGTGATGGTTCGTTTCCGGCCCTCCCCACGTATCATGAAAATCCGCAAGTTATTCACACGGTTTTAAAACCCTATGTATGATATTACATGCACTAAAATATGCTTCTTCGACACATTCCATAGACAGGCGTACTCATTAATGCAGTAATAATGCAGTAAAATGTAGTAATGATTAAGTAAAAACTTTTTAATGTTGTACTGTGATAATATTTATTCATGAATAAAGTTCACTTAGGCTCCTTATCAGAAGCTAGAGAAGATGCGAGTGGCGTCATAGGGCTTAAATAACCATTAAAAACACACAAAAAAATTTGACTTCACAATTCAGCCAATCACGGTGAGGATTTGTGCGCGAAGCAGAAAAAAAGGGGTGTAATCATCATCTGCAACCAATCAGAAACAAAAACGCTCACCCATTGGTTAAATTTGAATCACATGCCAGTTACTTCAGAGTTTGACGCCAATCCGGGATTATGCGAGGGCGCAAGCGCTGAACCGTGAATCAAGGGCCTACTCTATTTCTTCCACTTTGGAGATGGTTCGAAGCTTGGCAGATCTTTCCAAAACGTTTTTTTCTACTAATATCTTCATTGTTCTGACTGATCTGATGAAACCCAAGTGATCTTACCTGGCATTTTAGCTATGCGACATCAAAATGATTACAATATTTACTGCAAGAGATATTAGGTGGGGGGGGGGGCAGTGGTGGTCTAGTGGTATAGGGCGCTGGATCGCTGATCCAAAGGTTGTGGGTTCGAGTCCCACTCTCCACAAGGTTGTCACTGTCCCCCCCAGTGTAGCTAACTGGGTTATCAAAGGCGGGCCATGTCTGTCACTGTCTATGGTGAGAGGCATGTAAAAGAACCATTGCTGACTTTCGTAAAGAGTAGCTGCAAAGTCGTCAGCGTGTTTCTGTCCCTTGCTAAAAAGGGTTGTGACAGGAAGGGCATCCAACATAAAAAAAATCTGCCAAATCAAACGTGCGAATCAGATGATTCACTGTGGCGACTCCCGAGTAAAAGGGAAAAAGCCAAAAGGAAGACAGACAGATATTAGGTGTGGAATTTGCATGTTCTGTCTGTGTATGGGTTTTCTCCCGGTCCTCTGATTTCCTTCTACAGTCAAAAGACATGCACATTAGGTTAAGTGACTATTCCAATTTGATCCTATGTGTATGGCTATGTGTGCTGTCATATGGTGGATTGGTTCAGTTCAGGGTATACCCTTCCTTCCCCCAGAGCAGGCTGAGATAGTTTTTCGCCTCTGTCGTAAATAGTTCATCAGTTCAGTTCATTTTCTGTAACCGCTTCATCCTAATTAGGGTCGCGGGGAGGCTGGTGCCCATCCCAGCCAACTCAGGGCAAGGGCAGAGTACACCCTGGACAGCTCACCAGGCCATCGCAGGGCGGAAACACGCTGACGGCTTTGCAGCCTACTCTTGTCGAAAGTCAGCAATGGTTCTTTTACATGAACCTCTCACCATAGACAGTGAGAGACATGGCCGGCCTTTGATAACCCAGTTAGCTGCACTGGGGGTGTCGTAAATAGTTCGGTAAAATAATAAATTAATTAATGAAATATAATTGGCAATATATTATAATATTGGAAATATAATCGGGAGGCACACGAAGGTGTAGTGGTTATAGCACATCTGTGTAACAGCTCACCTTGTGATGGCGGGAGCATATGAGTCGGACCCAGAGATGCAGGAGACCGCGTACAATGATTCAATGACTTTATTTTAGCACAGGGGAAAGCAGAATCACTGGGACTATATCTTAAATGGGAAACTGGTCGAGCACAAAGCCGGATACTAGGAGTCAGAGAGATCACGGGGGAACGAAATCACATGGAAAGGACGATCTTCTGACGCCAGAGGGGAGCGCGCCACTTCTCTTTATAGCCCGCTGATTGCTGAGTGAATTCAGGTGCGCTCTCTGGATTTTGCCTGCAGGTAACAGCCATGCCCCTCACCAGCACCTGCAGTGTATGGAGAGAGAGAGAGAGAGAGAGCGAGAGAGAGAGAGAGAGAGAGAGAGAGAGAGAGAGAGTTAAAACGCTGCCAGCAAGCACAGACCATAACACACCTTGTAGAGTTTGTATATTCTCCCCATACTTGTGTGGATTTCCTCTGGGTACTCTGGTTTCCTCCAGCAATACAAAACACATGCACATTACGCTCATTATGTGAGGGTTAATAGTCGTGTGAGTGTTGGCCCTGTGATGGCCTGGCGAGGTGTCTTCGGTCAGAGTTGGCTGAGACGGGCACCAGCCTGCCCACGACCCTGATTAGAATTAAGAGGTTTCAAACAAGAATGAATGGATGAATTAGCGTGAAATCTTAAAAATAAATTAAACACTTGCCCTATTTTAGTTACGTTCATTTTTATCAACTGTGCAAATTCAGACTTTTTAAATTTATAAAATAAATAATTTTAAAATTATAAATGTTTCATCTTCAGTAAATACTTCATCTAGTTTTATTTCTGTACTGAACAGAGTGAATAAATGAGTGAGGCAGTACAGGGATCCGAGTTTTTTTTTTTAAATACTGTATTCATTGAAATAAAAAATAACCCAAAATTTCCCATTCAAAACTACTTACATTTTTGTGAGGTGCATCTCTTCATGTGTGTGTATTTATATTTTATTTACATCTTGTGCATTATTTTTAATGATTAATTGTTATTATAAGCATTTATAGGATCGAATATGTCTTTATTGATATTATATACACCAGGGGTCACCAACCTTTTTGAAACTGAGAGCTACTTCATGGGTACCAATTAATGCGAAGGGCTACTAGGTCGATACACACCTCTGAAATTACAAATTTGCTCAATTTACATTTAATTAGATTTAATTAGATGTTATTATTAATAATTAATGATATTCATCTATGTGAAGATATTGACTTGATTTAAAAATATATTCAAAAAAATTATATGCAGCTCAATGGAGAGTGGCGCTGTCCTAAAAATGGGCCTGTCCTAAAAATAGCAGTGAACAGGTCCGCGGGCAACTTATATTGTCCTTGCGGGCTACCTGGTGCCCACGGGCACCACGTTGGTGATCCCTGATATACACATATACATGTACATATACGTCAGTCATGGCAGGGTTGGGGTGAGGAGGTTGATCCTACTTCACGGATTTCAGGAAAGTGAGGGATCCCTGTACAGTACTTATATAGTGTCTTATCCAGCTGGGGAAATTCACCACCACGCCACCAGAGGGTAGTCTCCACCAAAGTTGAGACATTCTTTAGTTTTCTTTACAGTACAGTATTTGGATTTTCCCTTTGTTTCTAGACACAGTGATATGTACTGTGTCTGATCTAAATGACTATCTGACTTTGCTCAGATTCTGTGCAGCTGTTTTGGAAATGTTCATCGTATTTATTAATACTGAGTTTTGGATTGACGAGTTTATTCATCATAAACCTCTAGAAAATAAAATCTCTCAAAACCTTCCAAGTCTGGCTTTTACAATACAGTATAAAAGTAAATTTCTCATGTTGAGGGGAACCAGTTGAGGAGGCATGGCCATCAGATTATAATGCTTCCTGAACTCCTCCATGGTGTGGTGTTTCAGGCATGTCCAACCAGGAGGAGACCCCTGGGTCCAGAACATATGGCTAGACTACGTCTCTCAGCTGGTCTGGTCTCAGTGTCCCCCTGGAAGAGCCTCACCCTGGCTATGCTGAGGCCCTCAAGATGCAATCCTGGATCAAGCAGAAGATGATGATGATGATGATGATGATGATGATGATGATGATGATGATGATGATGATGTGCATTGACAGGAATGCAGTGTGGACCTTGAGGATGAGGGCCCTCAGTTCAACTTATATATATATATATATATATATATATATATATATATATATATATATATACATACACCAAAGAGACGATTCATGGATGTGGTGAAGGAGGACATGAAGGTCGTTGGTGTAAGAGAAGAAGATACAAAGAATAGGGTGAGATGGAGGCAGATGATTCGCTGTGGCGACCCCTGAAGGGAAAAGCCGAAAGGAAAAGAAGAAGATATATATATATATATATATATATATATATATATATATATATATATATATATATATATATATATATATATAGAGAGAGAGAGAGAGAGAGAGAGAGAGAGAGAGAGAGAAAGTGTTTCCACCCCGCAATGGCCTGGTGAGCTGTACAGGGTGTACTCTGCCCTCACCCTGAGTCGGTTGAAATGGGCGCCAGCCTCCCCGCAACCCTAATTAGGATTAAGTGGTTACAGAAAATGAACTGAACTGAATAATAATAGATTTTTTTAATCTGTGGCATTTTGTGAGTTAAAACATTCATTCTGTCACTCATTTTCTGAGCCCCTTTACGATGGCAAGGAGACTGGTGCCAATGTCAGATAAATCTGGAAGAGGGAGGTATACCCTGAACAGCTCGCCAGGCCACCTCAGGGCCAAAATTTGCACATTATCCAAACACACACCGAGGTGCAATTCAGACAGCCAATAGCCTACAGCGAGAAGAAACCACAGTATTTTTTGTTTCTTTTTTACATTTACAGCATTTGGCTGATGCTCTTATCCAGAGCAACTTGGAATTATCATTTTTTAATACAACTGAGCAATCGAGAGTTAACGGCCTTGCCCAAGGGCCCAACAGTGGTGAGAGTTGAGATTGAATTGCTGATGAAGAAACACCTCGTATTAACCACTGAGCCTCCACTGCCTGGAGTAAACCTACACAAGCACAGGGAGAACATGCCAACTGAACACAGAAATGCCTGAAGTAGGAATCGAACTTGCGACTGTAGTCCTAGTAGAGTTGACTAAAGTGCTCTGATGGTTACCAGATTTTGTGAACTGTGTAGAGGATACAGTACTTTGTTAAGCAAAACATCGGACGCTCCTATCCTTAGGTTTGCATATTATTCCACTTCTCAGCTTTGTGATAAGCTTCAAATTCAGCACTCCATCCAGCAGATGTAAGCAGATCTATAAATTATAACTTGAACAGTGTTCCAGCTTTACTCCCTCACAAGCTTTAATCACAACTCTGTACTCTTTAGAAAATATGGATATTGAATTTCTTATCTTTCAAGCCTTTAGTAGCTTTCTTTCCCCTGAACTGGTCAGTGTTTCCTTTGGGTACTTTGCTTTACTCTCAAAGGCCAAAGACATGCACAATTGGATAAATGGCTGCTCCATATTTCCCCTAGGAGTGGATGTGAGTGTGAATGGCTATGTGTGTTGGCTCTACAGTGGCCTGGCAAGGTGTTCAGAGAGTACCCTGTATTTGCCCAGTGTCAGCTGAGATATGCTCCAACCCCCTGCATTGAGGAATTGATTGCGATCCTCTCTCACTTTAAAGACAGGTAGATTAGGTTAACTAGCCATTCCAAATTGCCCCTGGATTTGAATGTGCATGGATATTTGTCCCCGACATCTAGTTCTACAGGTTAATGCAGCCGTGAGAGGGCCACAAGCCAGTGTTCCCCCTCACGCCGGTCCCAAGCCCGGATAAACGCAGAGGGTTGAGTCAGGAAGGGCATTCGGCGTAAAACCTGAGCCAGATCAAATATGCAAATTACAAATATTACCTCCATTCTAGATTGGTCAAGGCCCAGTTAACAACGACCGTCATCAGTGCTGTTAGGTTGGAATGGTTGGAGAGAAGTGTCCGGTGTGATGTATGATAGGAAAGTATCAGCAAGAGGAAAAGTGTACAAGACAGTGATGGGGCCAATGGTGTCGTATGGTTTAGAATCTGAGGAAAAGACAGGAGGCAGAGCTGGAGGTAGCAGAGATGAAAATGTTGAGGTTCTCTTTGGGAGTAACGAAGATGGATAGGATCAGGAATGAGTACATCAGAGGGACAGCACTTGTTAGAGGTATTGGAGACAAGTCAAAGAGGATAGACTGAGATGGTTTGGACATGTACAAAGAAGGGATAATGAAAATGTTGGTAGTAGGATGCTGAGGTTGGAACTACCAGGCAGAAGGCCCAGAGGAAGACCAAAAAAGAGATTTATGGATGTGGTGAAGGAGGACATAAAGGTAGTTGGTGTAAGAGAAGAAGATGCAGAGAACAGGGTGAGATGGAGGCAGATGATTTGCTGTGGCGAACCCTGAAGGGAACAGCCGAAAGGAAAAGAAGAAGAAGAAGATCTAGTTCTACAGGTTCTGCCACCCTCTCAGGTAAAAAAAACATTCAGTGTCAAAGGCCAAATGTTTTATGGGTGTGGAATGGTGACGTAACAAACCACCAATATCCAGATGTTAAATACCAGCACAGGGTCAAAATAAGAAGAAAATTCACTGAGGGATGGTAGGGGCCGCGGAACGAGGGGGGGTGGGGGACTTCACTTTTTCTCTACCCAAAGAAATTTTTTAACTACGGTATGTCTACTGATATCTCAAAAATGTTTAAAATGTGTAGTTTGTACAAGCATAGTATAACATACATGTACACCGTGTACCGTATGCAGAGATACTTTTCAAATCGCTCCACATGCCCTGGATGGTGCTCTCAACCATATCCTATATGGGCATCTTTAACCTATATGACATTAACTTTTTACTGTTGAAACGAATTATGGTCAAATTATGTTCTTACTGATTGATGATGTTTCGCTTATTTGTCTTTTTTAAAGCAAAAAGTGGACACACTAAAAAAGGGAAGGTGTAAGACAAACAGAAAAATTAAAACATTATGCATTAATAATTGAGACCTAAACATACATGTCATAAAAGTCAAATAAAAAGCATTGAGCAACTTTACTTTACTTGTTATATGTCTAAAATATGGATGGGCACTCTTTACAGTAACGGTAAATCATGTTCATATTTCCAGGCGAATGATAAATATTAAATGTAATATTGAAGGAAAGATAAAGATACTACCCCAGGCACAATAAAGGGATACTTCTAATACAGATATTCAAAACTGGATAGTTCTAAAATACACTGCAGGTCTCAGACATCACTGTTTACATTGACTGTGGTCTGTATTTTTAAGATTTAAATTAAAAATCAAACAGTTGAAGATGAGTTACTACAGTTTCTGCTGTAAGTGGAAACACTACAGAGCTTTTTTGAACAAGATAATATAAACGATAGAACACAATATGCATGCCAGAGAGCGTCAACTATTGACTGTGTCTGTTGACACAGCATAGACTGGTCAGCATGGTACCTCCTTGAATCAACAACAATTCTGTCTTTGTTCTGTCCATATTAATAGACAGATTGTTGTCTCTACACTAGTCTTCAAGACACTCCACCCCTTCCTGTATTTTGACTTCTTGTTGTTGCTGTTGACAACCCACTTTTGTGCCATCAGTGAACTCCGTGATGTTATTCATGCTGTACCTGAACAATCACAGAACTCAGGACTGAGTACATGGCCCTGAGGGACACCGCACTCAGTGTCTTGAGTGCTGGAGGTGGGCTTGCTCATTTAGATTAAGATAAGCATTCAGACCTAGTAAATTAATTTTCTCAATCAGTCTCTCATGGGTGATTGTAATTAAAGTCATTAGACCAGGCGAATGATATAGGATATAACTGCATTTGTTTTTGTTGCTGTTGTGTAACCTCACCTAACAAATTTTGAGAGTTATAACCCACCAACAAATTTAAAACAATGAGGAAGAGAGTTAGTAAGACACGATTATCTTCTCTAAAGCATTTCCATGATTACTGTATACCCATTTGTGTAATATGTGTGATATTTAAATAATTGGATCAGGGTTGTACTTGGTTACAAATCTCAGAATCTCAATTCAGAAACAGATACAAACTTTTGAAGGGATATATTTCAGAATTAATAGCTTCAGTACTTGCCATAATCAAGGAATCTCTGAAAAATGGTTGGTCGATTTGGTCTCAATTTGGTTGCACATTTGGTGTCCTGTTTCTGCTAATAAAACTTTCACTCCTCTGAGAATTTTTTCACTAGAGTTTGGAACAAGGCTGGCTGCAGTTGAATGAGGTTGAGGTCAGGTTTCTGTGCTGGACACCCAAGTTCTTCAACTCCAATCTTAGCAAGCCATGCTTTTACAAATTTTCATTATGCACAGGTACAGGAACTGAAAATAAAAGGCATATAATTGTGCACCGGCTGAGATGGGCACCAGCCTCTTCGCGACCCTAATTAGGATTAAGCGGCTCAGAAAATGAATTAATGAATGAATAAATGTGTGCTTCATAAACTGACTTTTAAAAAGGCACACATAAAGGATTCAAGGTATCCTCTAATTTTAAACTTAAGGGGCGAACCAGGTATACTATTAGTACATACAATCAAATTTTAAATTCATATATTTATCTATACCATATGATAACATTATTGAAAAGACTTACAAACCATATATCAAATACCATGTATGTATATACAGGTGTAACTCATTAAGAGACTTTGGATATTGAAACAGCTGTAAATTTAAAACTAATTAAGTTAACAGTTTTCATTGTAGAAAGTATAAAAATAGTTTTATACAATGAACCAAAATAATATACCAGTATTTTATATTTAAAAGAATCTGTGCAAGGCCACTTATGATTACACTTAAGATTTTTCAAATGTTATTAGTTTATTGCACAGGGTAGAGGCAGTGGTGGTCAAGTGGTATAGGGCGCTGGATCGCTGATCCTAAGGTTGAGGGTTTGAGTCCCACTCTCCACAAGGATGTCACTGTCCCCACAGTGCAGCTAACTGGGTTATCAAAGGCCGGCCATGTCTCTAACTGTCCATGGTATGAGGCATGTAAAAGAAGTATTGCTGACTTTCGTAAAGATAGGCTGCAAAGCCGTCAGCGTGTTTCTGTCCCTTGCTAAATGGTTGTGTCAGGAAGGGCATCCAATGTAAAAAAAAAAAACCTATACCAAATCAAACGTGCAAATCATTCACTGTGGTGACCCCTGAAAAAGAGAAAAAGCCAAAAGGAAATCTCATTGGTTTATTGCATAGATACCACTATCATTGACATACTGTCCAAAAATTATAGTAAAACATTAATTAATTGTGAAGATATCATGTTTTTTTTTAGAGAAAAATACAATTATATAAATTATACCCCCCAGTGCAGATAACTGGGTTATCAAAGGCGGGCCATGTCTCTCACTGTCTATGGTGAGAGGCATGTAAAAGAACCATTGCTGACTTTCGTAAAGAGTAGCTGCAAAGTCGTCAGCGTGTTTCTGTCCCTTGCTAAATAGGGTTGTGACATTATTTGACAAATTTGATCATGACATAGCATATATAATTTTGATTTTTACACTATTTACATGTGTTTTAACTTTAAATTCATGTCAAATGTTATAGAAATATAATCACTCAACATGAAAGTACAATTATCTAAAATTTTGGAAAAAAATGTTTCTTTTGTGACATTTTATATCTTTTTTATCCCTGGATTAATATAGTGTTGTCTATTGTGGTCACTGGATTTCCCCTGAATCTCCTTTTCATTTTAGCTCTTCCCTTTTTCTCGGGGTCGCCACAGCAAATCTATGATTCCCATATTTGATTTGGCATAGGTTTTTACATCGAATGCCCTTTCTGACACCACTCTTTAGCAAGGGGCAGAAACACACTGACAGCTATGCAGCCTACTCTTGACGAAAGTCAGCAATGGTTCTTTTACATGCTTCACACCATAAACAGTGAGAGACATGGCCAGCCTTTGATAACCCAGTTAGCTGCACTGGGCAGACAGTTAACAATCTTGTGGAGAGTGGGACTCCAACCCCCAACCTTAGGATTAGTGATTCAGCACCTTTTACCACCAGGCCACCACTGCCCCACTTGGATTGCCCCTGAATGTATATTCATATTCCTGATCATTTTTACTAGGGATGTCTGTCCATGTGCCCATTGTTGCATTCCATATACTAACTCAAAAATGCCATTGCTGATCATCACTATTTTTGTTGTGGATTTTGAGAATTGATAAGTAAATTGGCTGATTGATTTTCATCGCAGTCCAGTACCCAAATGTGGGGCGGTGGTGTAGTAGTTGGGGTGCTGTGCTCATGATTGCGAGGTTGTGTATTCAAATCCCAGTTGGACCCCCACTGTGTTAAGATCCCTGGGCAAGGTCTTAACCACAAGTATACCTCTGTTCACCCAGCAGTATAAATGGGTACCAGTAAAAATATACTGGGAAGATAACGTGTGAACGACTAGCGTCCCATCCGAGAAGAGTTGAACTTCACTGGACTGGTTGCTTCATGCTACAGAAACCATGACTAAGCACTGGCCTGATGAGACACTAGGCTCGGGGATAAAAAGCCCAACAGACTTTACCTGACTTACCCAATGTGGCAACTACAGGCAGAGATTTATAATTTTTATATCAAAGGTGTAGAAACGATTCAACGCCATTTTTATTTTGATTAATGTATTACTGAGTATGGGTGTTTAATGAATTAAAGTGACTTGTGTATCATTAAAAAGTAAAGAAAGAAAAAGAAAGGAAAAGTATTGTAAGTGGTGCAGGACTTTTATTAAACACAATCAGGAGGGTCGAAGAGGGGGTTAGACCTCTATTAGTACTTTGGAACAAGAAGCACAACAGAAAATACACAAACAAATAACGTCAGGGGATCAGAAGACTAACAAAAATCATAAATCAGCTAAATGGAATAAATTGGGAACGTATATTTAAGGTTTAAATATATTACTGAAGCTTTCCTATTTGTCCTATTTTTGACTATGGTACTGATGTTTTAAGTTCACAAAATTAAAAAGTAAGGTTAACGAAATAATAATTTAGCTTTATCAATAGTGTAGGTATACGATTGTCAGGTACTGTATAGTAATTAAATCAAATTAACGATGGACTTTTATTTATTTACTTTTGAGTAAAAGGAGAAAGGTCTGCACTTCCGCTATGTACGTCGTGACGTCACAGTCATATGACGCAAATAACCCGTATGTATTTACCCCTTACGCTCCCCGAACCCGGCTGTATGCGTGCGCGAGCATGTGAAGGGGAAAGAGAGAAAGGAAGATGTCGGGTCGGACCATGGGGCATCAGCGTGGAGGAACTTTGACCGTGAAATCGGTCAAAACATAAACCAATCTTAGTTTACAGGATTTAAGTGCTGAAAGGGACTCGGCAGGAGCATTGTGAGTGAGTGGACTGTTTGCTTTGCGTGGTGAGGTGGGATGTTATCGGTACTTTCGTATGGACGGATCGTTGCCAGGGCTGTCCTGGGCGGACTCTCTCAAACCGATGGCCGGGATTACAAGCTGGTCTCGGCAAGCTGCGGTTTCGGCAAGGATTTCCGGAAGGGCATCCTCAAGAAGGGCATGTGCTACGGAGACGACGCGTGCTTCATAGCGCGACACAGAACCGCCGACGTCTTGGGTAAAAACATACATTATTATTATTATTATTGTTATTATTATAATTATTATTGTTGTTATCAGTAGTGGGAAGAGAATTAGTAGTCGTGCTTTTGACTTCATTTGTATTATCACTATAAAACATCATTCATGTTCATATTTATGCATGCATTATTTAGAAATGCACAATTTATACATTGTGCATAAACTGTCACCAGGTCATTACCCTCATTTTCCATAATTTTTCTGAATGACCTTCAGGGGTTGGATACCACAGTGCGCACACGAGGTCATTACAGTGGGGACAGGAATGAGGGTGACATGTTGCCATCACCTGAAATACCCCAGGAGTGTCCAATAATAATAATAATAATGATGATGATCAGGTAACTTATTGTTGGCATTATTGCTGTCTGTAAAGAGAAACCTTATCGTGTTTAATTCAGACTGATGCTAAGGACAAACGTAAGAGACTGTGTGTGTGTGTGGGGGGGTATTATTATTGTTATTATCATTATTATTATTATTATTATTATGATGACCTTTGACCCAGAAAGAGTCCAGATGACAGGCGACTAGCGGTCAAGCTCGGAAATAAAATGATTTTAAATGAAGAAAATATGTATTTGTGACGTTTTCTGATTTTGATTAGTAGACGTTGATCTTTCAGTCGGTGGTTATTGTGTTGTGTGTCTGTGTGTGTGTTTGTGTAGTAGTAGTAGTAGTAGTAACGAATTAATTCGTCAGATTGGCTTGGTCGTGTATAAATAAAAGCAGAACGTATTTTAAAATAAAAGAATATGTAAAAATGAAAAAGACTCATAAATACAGTTGGGGTGGAACTGCGCTTTATGTTGTTGTGTGTCTAGAGTATATTTTAGCTTTAATATTGTAGAGGTGTTTATTTCTCCAGAGGTCAGAATGGTTGAGCATGGACGCCGCCATGTTGGAACGAAATAACGAATACTGTACTGTACCCTCATCCGGTCAAAGGAAATAGTGTTTCATACCAGGATCAAATCATTCTAATGTCTTAAGCAAAACACAAGTAAACAAACAGTACAAACAAATGTTCATGTGTAGCAAACTTATGCAGGTACGAGTTCAGCGGTAGCCGTGTGAGCGTGTTGCGCATGCGCATTGGTCTTTCTGGACAATCTATGTACGTACTTTATACAATATATATGTACTTTATAAAATATGTTATGTCTTTGAAAACTTATTTTTCATAAACAATGCATTATTGCTCCTCCTATGCTGTTTAACACGGTTGCTTTAATGAACACAATTAGTTCAGTCTCGTTTTAAACACATTTCTGTTCATATGTTCACCTCGCGTCGCTAACACAGATGCTATTTGTTTCTTTCTTGGTGTTTTTTTTACTTCCGGTATTATTGTCTTTTGTTATGCGCGTGCTGTATCACGTGGTTGAGGGCGAGCCTACTGTTAAACAGCAGCTGTGACATGTTTGGTTTGTTTTGGTTTGTGCCACTGCAAGGTTAGGTTATAATTATCTTCCAAGTCAGTCACACGTTGAATTTCTTTTAACCAGTTACCGAAAGGACAGAGCTTCGGTTCAATTAAATAAAAAATATACAACATTCACCAAATGGAAGTAGTTTATCATGGAGTATCCAGGTTTTATAATTTTTCAACTGCAATGGTATTTATGGTCCCATGGCAACATGTAAGAGAGGTTTGTATCCTCCAGTTTGATAGATGCTTAATTAATCCGAGAGAGAGAAATTCAAAATTTCCATCAGCGTTGCAGTAAAGCAGCATTATATTTAGATATGATATAATCTCCCAGGCATGCACTAAAGATTTTGATGCATTGATCCTCAAATGAACATGCACATGGAAATATTTATTCAAGTTTGAATTTGGGGTCGTCCTGATCAGACCTCCATCTCCCTGTATATGGGGATGTAGATATCCAGCAGACAACTGCACAAAGGAGGGCTCTCACCCTCACAGACTGGTAGACCATCTGCTGTTGATTCTTGGAGATGTTTAAGGATGCTAGTCTTCTGAGGAAATATATACTGCTCTGTCCTTTCTTCCAGAGAGCATCAATGTTGCCAGTCCAGTTTGCAAGTCGTACTCAGTCAGATTTGGCAGATTAACCCGAACCAGGCCTTTTTTCTTCTCCAGTTTCTTACACGATCTGAAAATGAATTGCTTATGTGATCAATTGATGTCTCTAAAAACTGAACACATGTAGGCTAAACCAAACAGTTGTCTTGAAAGATTTGCCTCACATGCTTTCCTTAGTACATAGCTTTGTCACTCAAAGCAGGTATCAGACTCTCGAATGAGGTGCGGCCCTGATTTGTGCTTCAGAACTCCTTTGGATTGTGTTGCCATATGTGGAGTTGTTGTGGCTATGGGACTTGCGGCATGTGGAGTGAAGGTAGGGATGAGGTTGCTTCTGTGGAGTAGATGTAGAGATGGTGGTGGAGTTTATGGAAACTGGTATTGGAGCATGCAGGAGTAGGTTAGAATGGTGTTTAGGCATGCTGAAATGATGCATTGACAGTGTTGGATTGTATGCTGATGTGATGTGCATCATGGGTCTTGTTTATACTGATGAATCCAAAAGGATTTCTCAAAATGACTTGTAAGGAATTTCCACTGAAAAATTGGCATTCGTGAAAATTCAATACTATGAAAATAAATCATTGTTACTGGTTTGTTTTGGTGCATGAAGACTGATGCAAGCCATATTAATTGGCTTCAGAATATAAAATGTGCATGAGGTTTTACAAGGTTATGTACAGAAGATACTTTAGAATTTAATTTTTTTTTTAATTACATTTATGTATACTGATTGAGTGACTTATTAAAATGTCTTTTAATTTACAGGTAGTGTTGCATGGGGAAGGTGTTTGGATTGTGTTTTGTGGATGGTGTTTGGTGTCATGTCTCAATGGTTTTGCACTATGAGGGAATGTGATGGGAAAGATTTTTGAATGGAAGTGGGGTGGTGTTGGAATGTATAGCGATGTGTTTGGACTGTGGCGTGTACAACAGGTGGCTGTGTGTGTGGATGGTGTATAGATGGTGGTGTGTAGGTGGATAGTGTGGGGAGTGTGTTCGGATGCTCTTCATGTGGTGGTGTAGGTTGTTTTGGTGGTGTTGGAGTGTGTAGCTTTGTTGTTTGCTTGCTGTTTGTCAGGTGCATTGTATTGTGGTGGGTGTTTGTGTTGTGGTAGAGTGTGTTTTGAACGATGTTTGAGTGATGATCAATGGTGTTTGGTGGTGTGTTTGGCTGCTTGTGTGGTGGTGGTGGTTTCAGCAGAGGGTGCTTCTGTGGTGGTGAAGTGTATAGAGATGGTCTTTGATTGTGTGTTTGAGGTTTAGTGCATAAACGCCATCAATGGTGTTCCCATGAGCTACGTTATGGAAGTATTTTTAACCTCAGTTTATTTGATGGTGAGAAAATATTTCTTAGCTGTGAATAAAAATTTGGGTCAGAGACTTATCTGAGCTGTTTCTTACCAAGAGTGATACGTTTGGCGCTTGCACTACCGCCGACCAAACTTTTTTTTTTTTTTTTTTTTTTTTTTTTTCTTCCCCCCCTCCTGACGCAGAGCCAAAGCATTGTGGATTTTACATCAGACACAGGTGAACTTTTGGAGTAGTGCATCTCTATCTGTTATGTTTCAGACATGTTAAACTTTGTGCCGGGAACATTGTGTATCCTCTGGAAGCGTGTCGTGTTTGTTTATAACAGCTCTCCCTGGTTACTCCTGAGCTCTGCCCTGGTGTTGTGCCGTCTGAGTATTTATTTTAGTTGGATGCTGTTTTGCTCCCATGTGTGTCTGTTTTGAGGAGGCTGTGGTCTGACTCCTTGTATGGTCCTCTCAGAGTAATCCTGTGCATGTGTGTGAAAGAAATGCTTTAGAAGTGCTTTCCATGATGTGATGTATCTGTCAGAAGTATGTGACCTTCATCTGGCAGTTCTTTTTCCCTGCTTTTGTATCTGAACAGTGAACATTCTCTAGTTGGTGTCAGTCGTGTGTGTGTGTGTGTTGCATGATATGTCACTTGGATTAAATCATAAACATGGCTGTCTTACATTAGCAGAGTCTGCAGAGATGCTAAATTAGACCCATTTCCATTTTAAATGTCTCCATAAAAACCAGGTCTTGAAGTCTCCAGCTCCATCATTAAACCTGCCTCCAACCTGTAATGATTCTTATACAACAGCCTTATTGAGTTCTTAATTCTGATTGGTCAGCAGTAACATCTCCATAGAGGAACTCACTTGGAGGACACTCCACCTAAACGCATGTTTCCTGTGATGTTTTTTCAGCATTTGTAGACCGAGACCCCATGAAAGGCAGGTAGTCGTCTTTTGTGTGGAAAGTTTTTAGCTTTTATGTCACAATTTAACTCTGTTTGCTGACGCTCACAAACCTCAAGTATTGCCTTTTACATTCAAAAATAAAAGGAGTACAAGAGGTTAGCATTTTCCCTCCGATGCAATTCTAGACCCTGTAGGCTGTTTTAGACCATGCAGTTCTAAGAACCTTTTGTTTGGCCTGTGGTGTGAAGGCTTTTCAGGGTACAAAAAAAAACCTCACCAAAAAATTATTTTCAGTGAAATGTTGCAAGCCAGTTGATTTTATGGCTATTTATGGGCGACAGGGCTAGCTAGAGGTGTTATATTTTCAGGCTGTCCTCATGTTCGTCCATCTGTCCAGGCCATTGTTGTGAATCCGATATCTCATGAACGCTTTGAGGGGTTTGCTTTGAAATTTGCATAGTGCTTTGACTTATGGATGAACTGATATAGATTCTTGAGGTCGTAGGTCAAACCTCAAGGATGTTACAGCCTTGTGTGCCTGCCATTGTGGACAAATCTTGCAAATATCTGAGCTCAGAAAAGCCTGGACTTCACTGTTGGTCCATTTAATGTTGATGTTTGTAAAATTATTTTTTCTCTCCCTTCTTTAATGCTAAGCGTTAATACAAAAGTATTCGTTTACACAGATTTTTGGGATATTAAACGTGGCAGTTATGAGTGCTGCACTGTACCCAGTCACTGTAGACTTGCGTCACTCACGGCTCCAGTTGTGCTGGAGTAGAACCCCGGTATAGGAGGGCAGTGGTTAAGGCAATAGGGCTACTTAGCTGAAAGTTGATGGCTCAATCCCCAGTCCCACTACTGATGGACCCTTGAGCAAGACCCTTAACCCTCAGTTGCTGTAGTTGTATAAAAATTATAATTGTAAGTCACTCTGAATAAGATTGTCAGGCAAATACCATAAATACAAATGTAAGAGCTGAGATACAGTCGGCCCCCTACCTATGACATGAATCCGTTCCAGGGCCATTTACGTAACGCGGGGATTTCGTAAGTTGGGGTCCCACCTTGCATGTTAAACGCCTAATTCGTTCCAAGGCTCTAGTTTTGGAGTGGATAAACCCCATAAACCCTTTAAAAATTATAAAAGTACACCAATTTTGTATATGTGTTAAAAGTAAAAGAAAATTATTTCTTAAACCATTTAAAATTTTAACAACATATTTATTAATTAAACCATTATTAAACCTTTTTTATTAAAACACACACACACACACCTCTCTCTGTCTCTCTCTCGCGAGGCCACGCCCACAAGACGTGGAATTCAAAGCACATTCCCTGCTTGACAAGGAGATCCAAACTCAACTTGATTGCTTGAGGGATCGGAATTCCAGATGAGCTCAAATGAGCCCACATTTATTAAACATTTACTGAATTAAACAACTTAAAAAAACTAAACTAAAAACAAAAGAGTTGAGCTTCCTTCTGTCTCTATCTGGGAGGTCAGTGGGGCGGGATGTTGAGAGACAGCCAATGAGAGAGCAGCTTGCGCATCGTGTGAAATTTTGATTGGTGCGTTTGAATTTCTTTTCGTAAGAGGGGGCTATTTTCGTATCTCGGGGACGGAGACTTAGGAAAATGATCTTCGTAACCCGGGGATTTCATACACGGGGGTCTTTGTAAGTAGGGGCTGACTGTAGTCCCTTAAATGGCTAACATATAAAAGTTGGTACTACCTCGAACAGTTCTAAGAACTATGAGAAGTTCCATGAGTTTGAAAGCACTGTTTGCGACTCTGTATCTGTCTTTTTTTAAAGGTACAAGTGCTGTTTGCTTCCTTTCAATAAAAATTCAACTAAATATCACTTGAAGCCTTTGTCAAGTTGAGGAGTTTATATTTACCTTTTCATTAGCATGACATTTTTACAAGCCGATGTTTGTGCTGGCATGATTATTTACCGTATTTTCCCATCGCTGTTCTGCTTCAGGATTCTTCTTTCGTAAGGAGAAAAAAAAATCCAGTGAATTCACTGTAATAACTGTTCTTATGGAGTTTGTGTAGGTGTAGTATAAAAGCTATAACTCCTTATAGCTCTTACAATCAATCACACAAGCCGTCTGACCTGTTCATGTCAGTGCATCACTGTGCGCTCTTTTCCAGTAAAGGATTAATTTTATCATCTGAAATGTGAGACAGGATTTAAGGTACATTAGAATTCAGATCTGTCTGGTTTACTAAAGGATTGTCTATATGCACACACACACACATGCGCGCGTGCGTGGATTAGTACCGCAAAGCAGTGCCTCATGTCTGTGTATTGAAGAGGGCATTAGTGGGATTGACACCAGGGACCAGTATCATCTGTCTTCATGCCTCTTCAAAAGTGTTCATCAACCCGACAAGCACTACAGAGGAAGTGAATACATCCTCAGGTCATACGTGTGGGTTTTGGTCATGTGGACGGTGTGGTCCAGTTCCAGTGCATTTTTGTGTGTAATTGCTGTGAATCATTCCAGAGATGCACAGCTCAAGGTGTGTGTAGTGTTCAGGGGTGTTGTTGTTTGAAGGTATAATTTAAGGGGTTATTGTTTATCGTTTTGATGTATTGTTATGTGGGGGTTATGGTTTGGGTGAATTTTTCGGGGGTGTATGGTTTTCTGGGGGTGTGGTCAGAGGGTTGTTTGGGGTATGCCTCGGGCATTGTTCAAGGGTTATTGTTTGGGGCTATGACTCAGGGGGGGCATTGTTGTTCGGGTGTATGATTGAGTTTTTTATTGTTTTGTTGGGTGTGATTCAAGGACATGGGATGGCGTGTATCCAGGTGATGCTCTAGATTCAGTAAAACCATAACCAGGATGAATCACTTGCTGGAAAGCTGCACTTTATTCCTGCCAGAAGACGATCCTTTCGTGTAAGGACCTATTTGTAATATGCCTGTTCGTTCTGTACTGATTTATCTCAGGCAGTTACACCAGAGATGTGCATGCTTCGTTAGCATAAAACAGAAAGAGATGCTTACCATGAGCAGCAGTACAAAATAGTAACTTCTAATACCATGATTTAGATGGTTTGACTCCTGCCACGTTAATGACTCTATTGAGGTGGAATTTTTAAGGTGCTTCTGTGACACTGCTGTAGTGAGCTGGTGTCAAAGTGTAGAGTCTTGCGGGATAAAGTGCTCAGTGTGAATGAATGAATGAATAATAAGTGTTCTCTCTTTCTCTCTGTAGGTGTGGCGGATGGGGTGGGTGGATGGCGTGATTATGGGGTTGATCCATCTCAGTTCTCAGAGACTCTGATGAGGACATGTGAAAGGTTGGTGAAGGAGGGACGCTTTACTCCCAGCTGCCCCGTGGGGATCCTCACCTCTGCCTATTACGAGCTTCTACAGAACAAAGTACCTCTGCTGGGTAAGAACCAATATGTGGAAATGTTGATGGGTGATAAATTAACGGAAGAACAACACGAAGTGTGTGACTAAGGTGTTGGAACAGCATCATTGGGATCTGTTTGGAAATTCGTTGAAGTACGGGTGAAACGATACTATTTCAGGTCATGAAATCACAAAATATGGCTTTCATTCATTCATTTGTCAAACTGCTTTATCCTACCTATAATCCCTCAGGGAGGCTGGAACATATCTCAACCAAATATGGGTTACACTCCGATCAACTCGGTCAACTGCCGGGCCAACATACATACAACTGTTCACACAGCGTCTTTTCATACTTGAGGTGTGTGTGGGTGTGGGTGTGGGTGTGTGTGTGGGTGTGTGTGTGGGTGTGTGTGTGGGTGTGTGTGTGGGTGTGTGTGTGTGGGTGTGTGTGTGGGTGTGTGTGTGTGGGTGTGTGGGTGGGTGTGTGGGTGGGTGGGTGTGTGAGATTTTACAGAGCATGACCATGATGGCCAGCAGGCCCAGTTTTATTGAAAATACAGGATATTTCCGGGCTCCTGACAAGGTGTGGGACTATTAAACCGGAGATCGCAAGTTTGAATCCGGCTTAATGCCACAGCCGTCCATGACCAGGAGTCTGTGGGAACCAATTGGCCCGGCTCTCTCTGGGATGTGTGTGTGTGGGGGGGGGGGGTGAGACACGACATACGCTCACGTTCCGTCACTCACAGGTATTGCCAGGCACTCATGGGAGTCTGTGTGCTCATTCATACAAATGCGCACACGCCTCAGTTCGAAAAGAGGCAGGTGGCTAGAATTGCATGTCACTGAGGGAGCCTGTGCATGCTTTTGCCCCTCCCTAGTTGGTGGTGTTTGTATGATCGTGAAGGCAATACCTGATGGGTGGCAGGAAATGAGGGGGGGATACAGGATATTTCCCTGCTTGCTAGTTTATAGGAACACACACACAGCTCATAGCAATTGAATTGAACAGAATGAAGTGATCTTGCTGGATTAGAACACACAAGCAAACACAGTCTTGTTTAAAATTTTTTTTAAAAAATTCCAGTTGTGACTCATGCACAGCTACAGCGTTTATATTCTTTTGAGAATGTCTGTTGAGTGAGTCAGTAAAGGTTTGTGGCTCTGTGTGTGTGTGTGTGTGTGTGTGTGTGTGTGTGTGTGTGTGTGTGTGTGAGAGAGTGAGAGAGATCCCATGATTTTGGGCTTTCATATTTGTTGAGAGCAAAAAAGACATTTCTCTATTTATCCTGCAGTACTCTGCTTTGTAGGGATCTCGGAGATACATGTAGTAGAACGTAGCATGATGATGAGCTCATGTGATATGATCTGTTTTTAATTCACATAATAAGAGAAAATTGTCTTTAAAAACAAAATCATGTTACAGTTAGCAACCACAGAACTACATGCAGTGAGATGTGTGGCATGATTAGCATGCTAGCTCAGTTGCTATTTCGAAAAGTGAACAGAAACAGGAAATGACTGGACAACTAATGATTTGTTTGATGAGCACCTCAATCGCTTTTTGTTTAAACCTAAGTTTTTAGCCAAGATACTAAACTCTAACATTTTATTAACATGTTTTATTTGTAAGAGGATCCGAATGAAAATATCTTGGGGCCTGTTCTTCCAGTGCTTGTGTGTATTTCCTCCGGGTTCTTCTTCCTCAGCCTAATCAGTTCCAATCTTCCCTGTGAACCTGGAAAGGATTAAACAGTTTATTATAAAGGAATAGAGTCCTATTTATGGGGCAGTGGTGGACTAGTGGTATAGGGCGCTGGATCGCTGATCCAAAGGTTGGGGGTTCGAGTCCCACTCTCCACAAGGTTGTCACTGTCCCCTCCAGTGCAGCTAACTGGGTTATCAAAGGCAGGCCATGTCTCTCACTGTCTATGGTATGAGGCATGTAAAAGAACCATTGCTGACTTTCGTAAAGAGTAGGCTGCAAAGCCGTCAGCGTGTTTCTGTCCCTTGCTAAAAAGGCTTGTGACAGGAAGGGCATCCGACATAAAAACCTCCTGCCAAATCAAACGTGCAAATCAGATGATTCGCTGTGGCGACTCCCGAGTAAAAGGGAAAAAGCCGAAAGGAAGACAGACAGAGTCCGATTTATCTAGTAAATTAAACATTGGCTTCGATTATGAATTTAAACTAAAATGGTGTATGTCATATCGTTATCTTCTGCAGGCAAATAATTTGCAAGCAAGTATAAGGTGTTCAGATCTTGAAACTTTCTTCTTTTCACCATGCAGGCAGCAGTACGGCGTGTATAGTGGTGCTGGACCGCAGGAGTCATCAACTCCACACGTGTAATCTGGGGGATTCGGGGTTCATGGTGGTTCGGGGCGGTGAGGTGATCCATCGATCAGATGAGCAGCAACATTATTTCAACACCCCGTTTCAGCTGACAATCGCACCACCAGGGGCTGAGGGATCTGTACTGAGTGACAGGTGGGTAGAGCATCATATTGACATGTTTACACTTGTATTTTGTGTGATGTAATTGAGTCACGCTCTGTAAGCTCTATTTCAAGTCTTTTTACTAAATTACTAGTTTGTTTTTGGGGGTGGGGTTCTTTAAAAGCATTGGGAGAAACTCAGTGGGGCAATTAATGAGAGACATCCATCATGGACAAATATGCTTATTTCATAGACAAAGTCGGGTTCTGCAATGTTACATTATGATTTGTACTAACTAGGGGATGAGCTCTGTTTTCAAGTGTTGGACAAGAAATATTTTGCCAAGTAAAGTGTGTTTTGCAAGGGAGGCTCTAATGCATGAAATAATATGGTAAGAATGGAACCTGAGCATGGAGGAGTGAAGATGTTCAGTGAGTGAGGGCAATGGTAGGGTGGACAGGTCATCATCACGAAGAAAAGGTAGCTTCTTGGTGGCTCAGGGTGTTTGTGAGGGACTAACAGTTAGGGTAGTGTTGAGAAAGTAAGGGGGCTATACTATTTTCAGTTGAGTAAGGTGCTGGTCCGTTTCCAGGGCACTGTAAAGAAATTAAATGTTGGTAAGGGGTTACGGCATCTTTGAAGAAAAGCTGTTAGAGCAGTGATTCTCAATTATTTTCTGTCATGCCCCCCTAGGAAGAGGAAACCCCCCCCCAATATAAATAGTGTTATTTGTCTAAAAATTGTTATAACTAATCCTCTGCATAACACTGTATCCTTATTAGCATTATGGAATATAAAAACGGGAAGAAATACATTACACAAAAAAAGTTAAGGATATTCGTCAATAAAAAACTGAAATTAAGGCCAATTCACAAAACCGCAAAAAATATCTCGAACATTTCCAAATATCCGTAACTTTTTTTTTTGTAGTGTAGATCAACTTCCAACAAAGAATAACTTTATTAACAATTTTTAGTCTTTAAACAAAAAGATTTTAAGTGCATCAATTTGCCTGAAATTAAAAACAATGTCACCTGCAAATATCATAGTCCATAGAGATGCTCTTCTAACCTCGACTGTCGGCCTGTCCATCACCATTGCAAACAAGAAGGGGCTCAGAGCTGATCCTTGATGCAGTCCCACCTCCACCTTGAATTCTTCGGTCACGCCGACAGCACACCTCATCACTGTCTTACATCTCTCATACACCACTCTAACACACTTCTCTGCCACTCCAGACTTCCTCATGCAATACCACAGTTCTTCTCTTGGCACCCTGTCATATGCTTTCTCCAGATCCACAAAGGCACAATGCAGCGCCCTCTGACCTTCTCTGTTAATATCCTCAAAGCATACACTGCATCTGTGGTGCTCTTGCTTGGCATGAAACCACTGTTGTTCACAAATGCTGACCTCTGCCCTGAGTCTAGCTTCCATTATTCTTTCCCATAACTTCATCGTATGGCTCATCAACTTTATCCTTCTGTAGGTGCCACAACTCTGCACGTCTCCCTTGTTCTTAAAAATGGGCACAAGCACACTTCTCCTCCATTTCTCTGGCATCCTCTCACTCTCTAAGACCTTGTTATTGAATGTTCTTGTCAGAAAATCTACTGCTACCTCTCCTAGACACTTCCATGCCTGCACCAACATGTCCATTGAAGTCTGTACCAATGACCACTCTTTCACCTCTGGGGGTACTCTGCATCTCTTCATCTAAGTCACTCCAGAATCTCTCCTTCTCTTCTAGTTCACATCCCACCTGTGGAGCATAAGCACTAACAACATTGAACATCACACTTAATTTCTAACTTGAGACTCATCACTCTGTCTGACACTCTTCACTTCTAGAATATTCCTGACAAACCCCTCCTTCAAGATGACTCCGACTCCATTTCTCCTCCCATCCACACCATGATAAAACAGCTTTGCTACCTAAGAATAAAAAAAATTAAATAAAATCAATAAATAATAATACATTCAAATTGATCAGCAATATTAGCTCAGGAGCATAATATATAAAACACTTTAACCTATAAAACAACAATGAATAAAATAATTTGCATTTTTATTTATTTATTTTTTTTGTCAAAATGATTAAGTCCAGATTAATGGTACAATGAGCACGTTTCGCAGTGCACAGCTTTTCCAAGCAGGGTTTAAAGCAAGATACTGAACTCTCAGCTCCTGCTCAATGCTGAACTGGGACCTGGACTTATTTTCACAGCTGTGTCGTCATCCAGCATGACAGAAACCATGTCTAATGCTGCAGGTAAGATCAGTTCCTCTGCTGTGCTGTGGGGTTTTCTGCACTGAGCAGTTTGGTACTCCACCTTATCTGATGCTAACAGAGCTTGCTGGATTGCTGGAGTCGCATCCACAAAGCGGGAAGGTTGTTGGTAATAATTCGGTACGTTTTCACTGAAAAAACTCGTGCGGCTCATCACATGATCGGGGTGTGATGTCTTTCAGTGACGCCTGAATTTATTTGGGTTTATGCTCTCCGCTGCCAATGTTTTTAGACGCAGTAAACACAGCGGCCTTTCCTCGTTTCTCATCATACCTCATCGACTTAGCTTTCGGGAGACTTTCGTTTCTCTCACCATCTCCGTCTCTCTCCGCCTCTCTTTCCGTTACTTAAAAATTTCCATGGTGGGCTTATTAACTTCATTCTTATTTTACCTCTGGGCACACTCTGACAGTGAGGAAGCCACTGCCACCTGCTGTAGTGAATGTACAATTACACTTTATTTTAATACAGTCAAAAAAAAAAGCATGTTCCCTGAGGTCACATGGAGGGTGTGCCCCACTATTTGAGAACACTGTGTTAGAGTTAAGATGCCAGTCAGTTTATTGACATGGGAGTGATACGAGGTGGACCAAGGGAGGAAAGGAACTGGTAAGTAAGCCATGATATTGTTCGGCCAGTCGTGGCACAAGGTGGTGTTGATGGGGCCTAGGCTTTTTTTTTTTTAAACCAGCAAACAAGTGGGTAAAGGTGTCAAGGCATCATTAAAAGAGCAATGGATGTGCCAAGGGGGTCTGGACATCGGCAAAGGAGTAAAGGAAGCTGGTAAGTGACTTTGGGCATGACTGAGGCTGTAACAGGTACTGGCAAAGGGTTCAGTCCAAAATTAAGAGAGGAACCGGTGGCTGGTGAGACAGTGAAGGAAATGATGACGATTCTGTGGTGTCTCTGAATGACTGAAGTGGTAAGGTGGACAGGGCATTCGTGAACAACTGTGAAAATTGGACAGATGATTGTGGTATCAGTGAGTAAGTTAAAAAAAAAAAAAAGAAAAAGTATGGGAGTGAGGCTCTGGTAATTAAAGGACATGATATTGTTGTGAGACTTGGAGAAAGAGTCCATGTTGTTCAGGTCAAGCAAGTTGCATAAGTTTGTAACTTGAAGATGGTTAAATGTGACCATGGAAACAATTTCTGGCAATCTACAGATTAGAGAGTGAAGAACGAACGAGTGAGTGAGTTGGCTAAAGAATGACTTGTGGGGTGGGGTTTACATTTTTCATGATGGCCAAAGGTGGTGTCACGTGACCTGCATTTCAACTTTACTACCCTGCCAGCAGGAAGCCAGCACTGACCTGACCAATCGAAGAGCAGGTAGCAGCCAGGCACTCTGTTCAACCAATCGCTGTCCTGTATTTTTCATTCCTGGTCCGTCTTGGCAGGGGCAGAACTATTTGGAGCTCCTTGTGTGACGCTAAAATTAAACAAGACATTTTATTTTATGTAGTGGAATGGTTTCCGACCTGACTTTCTCCCACAGCGTCATCAGACACGAGATATTTAATTTCTACTAATACTCTGCCTTCAGCAAGAACTCCTTTTTAGGATCTCTCCGAACCACACACAAAGAGCACGGAAGGGAAAGAATACCTGCTTATTTATGGACTTTATTTCCATGAAGCAGGTCATGAGCTCTGATCTAAGAGTTTGCCTGGTGTACATGGAGATGAGGATTTTATATGTTCAGTGCTGGCATCTTTTGATTCCCTTCTGAAGGGCTTAAAGTGAGCAAAATATACAAAACTAATAATTGTTTGAATTATTGTGAACATAGACACTCATCCTGCAGCTGTGAGATGGTGGGAAAATCCCTTCTTGGTAAGGAAAGTCACTTTTAGAGGACTGCAACCACTGTAGGGATTTTTTTCCCCCCCCCTTTTTCTTTCCGTGCACTCCTCTTGCACTCGTTGACTCTAAACCAACAGCAGACAATGTAGTGATATATGCAAGTTTTTCCACATAAAACAGCCAAGTATAAAGTGCACAGTAAATGTTTATAGCTTCATATTGTTTAAATGTGGGGGTTGGTGCTCAGTCGTAGATAGCGAGCTAAAAATTAGCAAGTGCTGTACTGTCTAACGGAAGACTGGGCAGCAGTTTATCACAATTGAGAAGAATAATCAATATTTTATTACATTTAAGCTCTGCTTTCAGAGATGGAATGTTTCCTCCATTGCGTTTCATGTCCGTCACATCCTTTATCCTGTTTCACGACTGACTGAAAGCTCTTCCTCACAAGTCCATTATTGATTTGGCTGCTTGTGATGGGGATTTCCAGTGATCACAGAACAAACGAGAGTGGGCTGAAAATTCATAGGCTGACTAAGAGGGAGTTCTCCGTTTCGCCATCAGGATAAGAACTTCTGTACCATGGGGATCAAAAGCTTTATCCTGAGTGTGTAATTCTAGAATTGAAATAACGTGATTCTTTAAAATGGAAAAATAAACTATAAAGGGGAAGCCGTGGCAAATGCTGAGAGAAACTTGTTTGGGACCTAAAGGTCACTGCAGGGAAAATATGTGATGGCAGGGGGGAGTGAGCAGCACCTTCCCTTTCTCCACCTTCATAGCTTGTGTGTGTGTGTGTGTGTGTGTGTGTGTGTGTGTGTTAAATTTGCATGATTTAAATGTAGAGGCAGTTTTTTGTTTCTCTGTGTGGCGTAGACTAAAACTTTAGAACAATTTTTTTCACCAACATCCACCTTGCAGCAAATTACATGGTTTTGTTAATACTTAATTCTGATTGGTCGATCACAGCATTTTACAATCTGTAGTTCCTTTAGAACACCATTGCTATGAAATCATTTTGAAATCAATATTTTTATCAAATTATAGACTCCTTTTACATCAGGGCCTACAGTACCCTGTCAGGGTTTATTTCGTGATGATGGGTGTGGGTTCAGTGCTGTCTGTGTTCAACTCTGGATGATTCAGGCCATCGTTATTTGTTTATTTTTACTTTTGGATTTTTAGTTATGTCTCAGCACATAGCTGTAGCTCCATCCCTTTCTCCCCTTCTCCTCTTTTTTCATCTTTCCCCTTAATAAAGTGTTTTTTTCCAGCACTGGCTGCTCAGATGGAAACTAAGCATTCGGCTCTGAGTCTGTTTCCTGGAAGTCGGAGTAATATAGTAAGCTCTGGGTCAAGGGTCCCGACACACCGTCTCATCTTCTGGGTTCCTTTTACGGTTATCACTGTGCCGAAACTGATCTCTCTGTGTGTGTGTGTGTGTGTGTGTGTGTGTGTGTGTCTCTCTCTCTCTCTCTCTCCCTCTCTCTGTCTCAGTCCCGAAATGGCAGATAGGTCGTCATTTGATGTCCAGCTTGGTGACATCATCCTCACAGCCACAGATGGGCTTTTTGACAACATGCCGGACTACATGATACTGCAGGAGCTCAAGAAGCTCAAGGCAAGTTCACTCCTCCGCACTCACATACATAAGACTGGTGTATCAGGTGTCTCTCCTATGTAAAACGTAATAGCTCAGTAATTCAGACCTTTATCTCAGGTTCTAATACCATCACGGTTTATGTATAATGACAGAACACAAATTATGACAGCATCCAGCAGACGGCACGCAGTATAGCAGAGCAGGCCCATGACCTCGCATACGACCCAAACTACATGTCACCTTTCGCCCAGTTTGCCTGTGATAATGGCCTCAATGTCCGAGGTGAGAACCAGAAAGAACCTACTTAAGAAACGTCCTTAATCTACATGTTGTTGCTGTTGTCGAGATACGAGTGGGGGAATGGCTCATGTAATTAAAACTGATGCCTCTTTCTTGATCCCTTTCTCCTATCCTCAGGAGGAAAACCTGATGACATCACAGTGCTACTCTCCATTGTGGCTGAATACACAGACTGAACTCAACTGGCTGATTGGTGTCTCTCCCCCCCCCCCCCTCCCCCGTCTCTGTGTATCCTGGCGTCTTCCTCCTTATCCTCAGCTCGTCTGGAACCGTCTGTCCACCCATCCTTTTCCATGCATGTACTGAGTAGCTCATGGTGGGGAAAAGAAGAGAGTATGGACTCACTGTTGTGGGTGGACAGTGATTCTATAGAAGACTATGTATGCTCCTGCACCAGAGGATCATGGGAAGCTGACTCATCTCCTCCTCCTACGCCTCCATCGTATGAGCTTAACTTTTCGGATCCGAGAGCGACTCGTACGTTACCCAAGGTGCTTCTAAATGAGAGTGAACTCTCGGTGTGGACACTGGAGGGGATGTTTTTTATTTTTAGTCCCTTTTTATAATTGGGAGAATGTAAATTGTTTGTGGAAGAGAGTTGGTTAAGGTGTGGGTGTAATTGGTGGGTTCAAGTGTGTTCTATGCCACTTGGTTCAGCAAGTGCAGCTCAGGATGTGGACGATGTGGCTCCGTCCCTTTCTCGAAGATTAAGCAGACAAGGCCTGTTTCTCCATGATGATATTAAAATGTGGGCGTGGCCATGGAGCACCACATAGAAGAAGCAGGTCAAAGATGCAAAACTGGTTTTTGGTCACTTGTGTGCTTTTGATCATGGAGAAAGACTGTAAGTTGACACTGTAGTGTGTATATCTGGGTGAAGTTACACTTTGTGTGAGGCATGTAGAGGTTAAGAGTGGCATTACCAGCTTACTGAACTGCATTGTGGGTAAGCAGGTTAGTAATTAGTTTGGGGGTCGATAATGTGCTTAAATGACAGCAGCAGTTTAAGACTGTTTAATTTTATTATATATATATATATATATATATATATATATATATATATATATATATATATATAAAATAAATTTGAGTTTTAAAAAAAATCCAGCTGTACAAGTCTGGACTAGTTTTAAGAAAATAAAATAAAATGTAAATGTTTTTTTAATAAGAATTGTCCATCTTTTGGTCTTGTGTGGCTTGAGAACAATATAGTGTCCTTCCTGACTGAACATCAGTTCTATTTATTTAAAATAATAATGAGAAAAATTACAGACATTTCATTTTAGTATCATTATTAATAATGGATTTAACGTCTGTGTGTCTATTTCTAACGTCTGACTGTCAGTCTTTATTGCTCTGATCTTCAAAGAAACCCGTTTTTTTTTTTTTTTTTTTTTTTCAGATCAGCATCAAATCGATATAGTCTTATCAGTGAAAGTGAGCCTATTTTGGACTTGCATAAGAATTCATGTTTTATTACCTAAGAACTGGGAAGTTAGAACTCAGCATCGTGTAATTTCCAACTATTGTGTGTTCAGCTTACAAAGTCACATAACTCGGCGTACCATCTCCGAATTGGAACTCCGGACTGATTGACGTTCCTCCCCTTTCAGTTGTAGGCTATTAATTCTGACATGCGAGTTTTTAGTTGAGAATAACATCGGAGATCCCTGAAGGGTCAGAAGTGCCACAGGCCGTACCCGAAAGTTTTTACACATTTCTAAAATTGTTGTTCTGTACTAGAGCTTTATTGGAAACTCCTTTCAGAACATTGTTGCAGATTTCTTTGTATTTGTTTTCTGTACCTGCCTTCAATATTTTGTTAGGAATGTATAGGGTTTTACAAAAAGTTAATACTGAGCAGGATAAAACCTCATGTTCAACCTTTTCTTTATGCCACAATTTATATACATGGTAGGATGGATGAGTGTGTGTGGGTTGGTTGAATGGATGGAAGGAGGAGTAGGTTGGATTGGTTAGTTCGTCTGTCTGTCTTATCACACTTCAGAAAGCATGCTTCCAACCAAACTGGTGTTTTTACCAGTTCATTCAGCCACGCCGGACCACAGATGGACTCTCCTCTTATAATCCCTATTGTGTAATATAATAAAATCTGTCTGAACTGTGTTGCAAACTGACATCTGTAGCCCAGTAGAGTGTAGAACGTTCGTGTCGAGGAGCTGCACACGCACAAAACGCTTGTGTGGAGACTGATATCGAAATCACTAGGTCAGGTATGTAAAGACAAAAACAAGTTTTATTTTTTATAAGTTTTTTTTGTTGTTGTTGTTTTTAGCTGGGGTGTGTGTGAGAGTGTGTGTAAAGCTTTTTAGAAGTGTTTTTCTCTTTTTCGTTCTAGTGGACTTTCTTACTTGCTGCTTTGACTTTGTAAATGCTGTGCTGTGTGTGCGTGTGAGATCACGTGTTTCATACGTCTGTGTAATGTGTTCTGAGTTCCAGGGAGCGGATGTTATTTGTGCCCTTAATATTTAACAGCAGAGGACAAAAGGCAAAAAATCCACCCAACAATACTTTATTTGGCTCCTTTATTCATTTCTCCTGCTGTGAACAAGCTACATCAGTTTGTTTGAACCAAAGACATGTGCCCCCTCACTTTAGTTTTATTTTAATTATGATTTAAAATGTTGATCCTATTTTGTGTATTTGGATTAAAAAAATAGAAAGCAATATGCAGTACAGTACCAGTTGACGTGTGTGTGTGTGGGAGTGATATGATATTTTTAACAGTAATATCTGGACTATAAGTTGCTTTTTCTCCTTTTGTCTGTTGGTTTGTTTGCATTTTGAATGGTGGTGGCTAGTACAGGGATCCCTCACTTTCTTCGGTTAATTGCGACCGAGATCCCCAAGTGACCATCGAAATCCGCGAAGTAGAATCACCACCCCCACACCCCCCGACTGACGTGTACATACATGTATATGTGCATATAATATCAATAAATACATATTCAATGCTATAAATGCTTATAATAACAATTAAACATTAAAAAAATAACATAAGATGTAAATAAAATATAAATACAGATGCTCTCCAACTTACCAACATCCGGAGATGAGAACAGGTCTGTCCGAGGTCGAAAGTGAAATGAAATTGAAGAACATGTAGTAATAGAAATGCAATAAAATGTACAGAAAGATATATCATAAATATAAGTATGAAATATGATTAAACATTATCCTGAGGTACACTTAATACTAGGCTCCGGAAGAGGGGGCGTGGCTAATACATGCTTTACACACTCCCCGAAGAGAAGCAGAACGATGCTTTTTCTAAACTCCTGCCAAAACTTTCAAAGAAGAAACAAATTGACTCGAGTATTATAATGAACTGGATAAGAGTGAAACTCTATAAATCTGGTCAGATCCGCTGTGCTGCGCTTGAGAGGAACCAGGAGTTTAAACACAGGACATGATGATATTGTTAATGTGATGATTATGGCGAGAGCGAGAGAGATTGTATACAGTACAAACTCGTATAGGTTACTTATACAAGGTTTAAACATACGTTCCCCTCTCAGGAATGTCCTGTAACGACTTACAAACAAATTCATCTAAGAACGGCCGTCCCGAACCTAAACTCGTTTATAAGCTGCGGCGCACCTGTATGCACACATACAGATGGTATTGCATGACATACATACATACATACATACATACACACACATACGCGTACACGAGTGCAGATGTGCCAGATGCAACAATGTATCCAGTTCTGATGGGAGATTTTGGGTTGTTTTTTTTGTTTCGTTTGTTTAGGGTGGGTTTGTTTTTTTGTTTTTTTTGCATAATTGACCTTGTTTTTCTGACATTTTCCGTAACTTTTCCCCCTATTCTTCCTTAATTGCCTTATTTTTTTAATTCGATGAATTTTTTTTTTTTTTTTTTTTTTTTTAAAAACCACGATGCACTGAAGCCACATTAATTGAAGCGCAAAGTAGCGAGGGATCCCTGGATATGCATTAAAAGGGAGGGGCTCTTACACATTTAGCCTGTCATAAATACTATTTACTGCCAAATGGACAAAACTAAAAAAATAGAGCACTCTGTTATTCTACTTGGTGGAGGTTTCCGCTCTCAAAGTACACAGCACCGCCTGCTGTCATAGGGCACACTTCATGTGCTTTATGGAGAGGGGTGGGCCTTACAGTCTCAATCCTAATGACAATATCCAATCACAGGCAATTGTGAGCTCATGTATGTAGAAGAGGGACAGTCTTCTGACAACCTGAGTTAGGATTAAGCTGCTTAGAAAATTAATGAATGATGAAGTCATTGTGTTGCAGCTTAGTAATTCTCAGAGAAAAAAAAGTCCTTACATGATGTTATTAAAAACCGATAATATCTATAACTTGTACCATAACATGTACTGTATATAGTTTGTTTTTGTTGGGTTTTTTTTCTTTCTTTCTTTCTTTTTTCTTTGGAGCAACCTATAGTCTGGAAAATAAAGCACATTTTTCGTTTTCACCACATTTCTGTCCCTCTGTGTGAACGTGAACATTAGGCATGTGCCGCCATGAACTCCTGACGTCTGCCTGTTCTTTTATCATTGTTTGCAATATTATTGCGATATTGTATTAAAAATAATGACCTGTAAAGATTGACTTTATTTTAATAAATAAGACCTGGAGAGAAAAACGTCTCGTGGTGTTTGATGACCATTAAATACATCACAGGAAGTGAAACTTCGCAAAGCTACGTTTTAAGTCACACCACTGCTCCCAGAGTGTTTAACATTATCAGGTTATATAACAGTATCTTGATCATCAGCATCCAGGAAACATGTACACCTTAACTTAAGCATTTAGATTCAGATTTTTACAAAAAAATATATTTGGGTGTAGTTTCTGTTTCGTTAATGTGCTCTTTACAACTTTTCTACATAGTTTGCACTTCAAGCACACTGAGGCCCAGATTGCATCAGATCCCTCTGACAAACAGCCGTGGTGGACTGAATCCATACTGTACATCTCAGGAGAAGAGTGAAGTGTAAGGATATTTTAACCTAACTGTACAGCTGTGCCGATAATCAGATAAACAGTTGGTAGTCCTGGAGCATCTCGTCTCGTCTCATCTTTTAGTGTCCCCCCCCCCCCCCCTTCTATCCCGTTTTTGCCTCTTTAAATTCTGTTTCTGTTCTCGTGCTTTTTATGTCAATCCTGTATGCCTCTCCGCACCCTCTCTGTCTACTCACGCTTTCACATCTTCCTCTCCTCCTCTGTCTGTAGGTCTGTCGGTGTGGGTTTGTGGCCGTCCTGCATCCTCTGCTTCTGTGTATTTGTCTGCTCGCCTCTGTCTCATCTTTTTTTAAGACTATCTTCTGTTTTTCTGTGCACCCTCCCAACTCGTATCCCCAACTAACTTCCCAATGGCTGTTGAAAAGGTAACCTGGGCATACATGAGGCTTTTTTTTTTTTTTTTGAAGGGTGGGGTATTCTCCCAACATCTGTTTCTTTCTCCTGTGTTTTATTTGTTCTCCCTCGTTCCATTGTTTTCTTAATTTGTTTTCTCTTCATTGCTAGGCTCTGTTCCCCTCCCCTCTTAATTTTTTAACTCTTACTTCACATTGTGTGTGTGTGTGTGTGTGTGTGTGAGAGAGAGAGAGAGAGAAATGCACTAGTGTTTAGAAGTTTTGGAGCTTGTAAAGTACAGTGGTACCTTGACTTACGAAAATAATCCATTCCGAGGGCGAGCTCGTAAATCAAAATGGGAGTGATAAAATGAAAATTCTCATAGGAAATAATAAACAATCCATTCCAACCCCCTCCCAAACTCATAACCTGACACAAACATGTATATTTGACCTAATATATTAACGATAAACATGTAAAAACAATAACTATTTCATAATAATACATGTATATTCACAATAATAATTAATCATAAATAATAATAAAACAAAAATAAACAATAAGTGAACTCACCCGATGAATAACTGTGCCAAAGATGTCACATGGGTGTAAAGATGTCACATGGGCAGGCATGAGGTGGTGTGTAACAAAAGGAGGAAGAGGAGAACTTTGTGCATGTTCACACAACGAATGCCAGCAAGGAAAGGCTCGTGGTAAACTCCCTCAAGGCCACTGCTCCTCAAATAGTGGGGTGCACCCCTTTGGGCGGCGTGGTGTGGTGCTGAGGGGGCACGTATGAACCTGGGAACGTGTTTTTTTTGCCATACTGTACTAGAATTAAATGTAATTGTGCATTCTCTACAGTAGGTGGCAGTGGCACTCTCACTGTGTTCCCTATGGTGTAGGGGAAAAGCAGAGCAAATATGAAGTGCAGTAAACACTATTTATAGTCGTGCTTGGGGCAGGGAATGTTTTTTTTCCCCTTCCTATAGGGGGCATCTCAGAAAATAATTGAAAAGCACTGCACAAGGTGTTCTTGGAACTCGGAGGAATACACACGGAAGATTACAAGGCTAATCAGCCAGGAAAAGCCATTTCCCCAGCAGAGCTCATAAATCAAAATTTTGCTCTTTGGATGGAGCAGATTTTTGGTGGGATTGAAGCTCATATCGTGGCAAATTTGTTATAAAAGACAGTCGTTAGTCAAGGTACCACTGTATTGAGATAGAGGAATATAATATTTGTACTTGTGTTTTTTTCATCCAGGCTTCTGCATCTCCTCACACTGGATCCTGGTGTGAGTGTTTGTGTTCTCATGCATGATTCAGTACTTTCAGGGCTTTTTGTGAAAATATGAGTATATTCATTCATTTACTAAACCGCTTAGTCATAATTAGGGTCACGTATAGACTATTCCCATCTCGGCCAACTCTGGGAGAGGGTAGGTGGGGGACAACCTGGACCGCTCGCCAGGCCATCGTAGGACAACACACACACAAACACACACACGGGTGATTCTGAAAACTTTGGGGCCGATTAGCCTTGTGTGCTTGTTTTTTGATTGTTGGAGGAAACTGTAGTACCCAGAGGAAACCCACGGAGGTACGAAGAGAGCATTCAAGTTTCTCACAGAAACGCCTGAGCTGGGAAACGAACCCGAACCTTCTTGCTGTGCTAAGCACTTATGCCACCATGAATTAATTTATCTGGTGTGAAATATTATTTTAACTTATGCCTCGTTTAAAAATCTACAATTAAATAAGAAATGGTTTGCATTGAATCATGTTGACATTTTAAACATAATTATTAATGAGAAAGTTATTTGCGGTGGATTATAATTTTTTAAACTGCATTTATTTAGGTCTGAAATGGGCAATGGCGGCCCAGTTGAAATAATGCTCTAAAGGTTTCGGGTTCAAGACCCACTATCAAAGGGTTCTGACCGCTGTGTGAAACTGCTGTCTCCCTATGAAGGTTGTCAAAGGCAGGCCATGTCTCTGACTGTCTATGATGAGAGGTTCATGGAAAACAACCATTGCTGACTTTTGAAAAGCATCGGCTGTGTATTTCTGCCCTATGATGGCCTGGCGAGCTGACTCGGGTGTACTCTTCCCTCACCCAGATTTGGCTGAGATAGAGCCTCCCTGAGACCCTGAATAGGATTAATGAGTTCAGAAAATGAATGAAGGTCTGAACAATAAGCTCCTTATGACCAAGTTTATACGATGTGTGATGAATGAGTAACATCTAGTGTTCACATACTGTAATTACTCCACAATGAAATTAAACACACCGATAAATGAATTCATGTTCTAAGCCACTTGATCCTAATTAGCGTCGAAGAGGCCCATCTCAGCCGGCTCCCAGTGAGGACGGTGTACACCATGGACAGTTCGCAGTACCAACACTTACGCAACCATTTACATACACCTAGGGGTGATTTTGGAACAACCGTTTAGCCTACTGTATACATCGAGCTGGGACTCGAACCCAGGACCTTCTTGCTGTTATTGCTGTTAATAGATATTGTATTTACGCACACCATTACTGATCAATAATGATAATGCAGCAGGAAAATCACCAGACTCGCATTACATGTTTGGCTGGTTTTCTGGTTTTCTAAAGAGTGTGTAATTTTTGCCCTAAACAATACAAAGGCTCTATGCAAATCCAAACGTGTCACCTGTCATCTGAACACAAATACACGATGCCTAGGGCAACATTATTTCTCTTGTGTTGTCAAACTGGCCAATTAAGTTGTCTTAAAGACATTGGAAGTGAAATGGCCTTGACTTGTCATTTAGATGAGATTCACTAAGATTCTGTTCAACACAGCTCATGCTAGATTCATATAAACAAATGCTGCATGGACAGTACATGATTACCTGTTTAAAGTTGACCTGATGCAAGTGTAACAGCAAAAGAATTTGAGCCACTCACTCATTTACTGATTAACCAATCGGCTTAATCCTACTCTGGTAGAAAAGAGCTGGAGCCTTTTTCAGCCAATACTGGGTGAAGCTGGACTACATCCTGTACAGCTGGTCAATCCATCGCAGGGCCATAAACACAATACCATTCACACTCACATTCACCCTTAGAGGAAAATTAATTAGTTGCAATATGCATCGTTTCCTCTTGATGTCACTGTTTGCTGCATAGTATACCTTTAATACCGACTACAGTACTGTACTGTATTGCGATTTTCGAAATGAGCTTTTTTTTTTTTTTTTTTTTAATCTGGCAACCCTATTTTCAAGCTATGTTGGACTTTGTTATTAGCATCAGCTCGCTAAGTGATCATTAGATTTACAACAAAATGAATACGTTTATATTCTCTTAAACCTCAGAAAAACAGAATGTCAGCTTTTAACAAAGTTTGAGAAAGATTAGCTAGTTTATGGTTAAAGGGATACTAGATTTACGAAAGGTAAAATTTATAATTAACTTCAAGGTTGCCTAGCAACTGACTGGACCCAATGAATACAGTACTATGTTGTCTGCGTAAATTGACCAGTCTGTTTGCATTTGCGTAGGTAGATCAACAGATAATATTTATTCATTGTGTGTAGTTTGTTCATGACCTTTATAATGGATAAAATAATATTTTAATGAGATTTTAAAACACGGCATAATAAAAAATGGAAGCACAGAAGCTGATAACTATAAAGCTAGCCGGCTATGATAAGCTAAGCAAAACTACAATAAACTAGGCTTAGCTATGCTAAGCTAAGCTAAACTAAGCTAAGCTAAGCTAAGCTAAACTACACTATGCTAAGCTAACTATGCTAAGCTAAGCTAAACTGCGCTGCACCATCCATAAGGAAGAAGTGTTGTCAGTCGGCGAAGGTTCAGAGTTGATCAGCGAGACGTCAGTGTTGTCCTGCTGTGAGAAGCTGAATGAAAATGGCTAAAATTTCCTTCCAAGGAAACGGATTGCAGGTTAAAGATGGGAAAGGTTTTCAGGGAACGACGGAGAATTTAGCCGGACTAGAAGGTGGGTCTCTGGGCTCCGAATTGGAGCTGAACGGCGGCAGAGTCCCCGAAACACAAGCGGATAAATACGGATTCATCGGCGGATCTCAGCGGAGCCCTGTGGACCCGTAAGCAATTCCTGACTTTATTATTTCATCTTTCATGAAATTTAAAAAAGTACCCTGAATCTTGTTGTTATTAATTTAAACCCTCGAGAGGAGATACACATGGCTGCACTGGGTAATTGGAGTGGAGCGCATGTGCACCCAGTGTATTCGGTTTCAGAAGGTTTTTGGTTAATTAAGAGTTACAATTGACATCCCATCTGTTGTACCAGCTGTATTTATTTGTTTGTTTTACTGATTTTTATGAGTCATCTTTTAAAATATTCAGCATCTTTTCTGACATTCTTGAATACCAAGATCTCAAACTGGGGTTTCTGCAACTCCAGGATTCTGTCAAGGTCAAGGGTCATAATGGATCTCCAGACTGTGCCATCCATCCAATGCAGGAATACACCCTGGTTAGGCTGTCAGGGACACACACACACACACACACAAACAAATTCATGACTGGGCAAATGTACTGTAGTCAAATCCACCCACTGTCATGTGTTTGGGAGGAGGAAGGAAACTGGAGAACCTGGATACAGGAAGAACACGTGAAATCGGACAGATTACCCTGAGCTCACAGCTCACAAGCTGGAATGGCAATGCCATAATTCATTTCCCTTTTCCTGTTAATAGTCAGGCTGACAAGTCTTTTTATTTGTAAAATACAATATAATTGGCTCAAAATTTCAGGGGAAAGTAACTAAAGACCTCATTAGGTCATTGTGTCACTGACTTATTTAGGTATTGATTATTTATCATGATATCAAACTGTGAAGAAATGGTCCAAAAGCATTGAGCATTTGAAATTTAAATGATCATTTAAACCCCAGTGTTGTGTGTCATGTACTTTTTGCTACAACACTTTTTTTTTTTTTTTTTTTTTTTTTTTTTTTTAAAACCACCAGATAACTACTGAACTTCATCGTCGTCTTCTCACAGGAAGAAGTCTAGTGTGGGAGTGGCAGGCCATAGTTAGCACATTCGTCTCACAGTGGGAAGGTCCCAGGTTTGATTCCCAGGCTCTGGGATTTCTCTGTCGAGTTTGCATGTTCTCCCCCAAGCTTGCGTGGGTTTCCCCTGGTTGCTTTCCAGTTTCCTTCCACAGTCTAAAACACACACTGTAGGCTGATTGATTTGGTGTACTTGATTGCCTGTGTGACTGAGAATAGCAGTGAAAGGAAGTGTTGACTTGCCTTTTTAGTTGGTATAAAATGTAATATCAAAAAAGCCCAATGATTTTTCACAAGGTTCCTTTTTGAGTCAAATTCACCACAGGGCTCAAAAATGTCGCCAGATTTAGCAACAGTGTCGCTGTAGCCCCACAGAAGCCAGGTTATTTTGACATTGTGAGGTGGTGTAATGGGATCTTATCACAGAACGGCAGTAATATTTCGGTGTGGTTTGGATGGGATAAGAAATCTCTCCGTATAAATGACAGAGATGGGCGTGGCAGCTCAATTTGCACAGTCTGCTGCTAATTTCGGAGAAAGACATGGCACCAGCCAGCAGGCAAAAATCTACAACTGGACAAGGGCTGAAACGTTTAGTTTGATATCAGTTTGAGGATTGAATCAAACATTACTTTTTTTTAAAAACTCATGCATGAGCATCATGTCCAAGAAAACGTATCTCAAGAGGTTTGTGTACAGCAGGGGTCACCAACCTTTTTGAAACCGTGAGCTACTTCTTGGGTCCCAATTAATGCGAAGGGCTACCAGGTCAATACACACTTGTGACATGACATAAATTTGCTCAATTTACCTTTAATTATATGTTATTATTAATAATTGATGATATTCAGCTATGACGGGGGTCGGGAACCTTTTTGACTAAGAAAGCCAAAAAAAAATTTTTTAAATCTAATCCTCTGAGAGCCAAATATATTTTTTAATACTGAGACCAACAATTTTAGAGTATAATATGACTGAATTTATTTGAAACAACATCGTTACAATAAAGTTATTTATTAATAAGAAAAGTATTTCTTACTATTAATGCAAGTTCTGGTGCTGCATGGTTTTGCTGATAGCTTTGTAGTCTGGTTGATACATGCTGAAGTTCAGCTTCATGCAGGCGTTTAGGCTTCCTTCTATTACGTGACCACAGGTTGGTCTTGATGCTTTTCAGGTGTGAGGACTGCTTGCGTGTGCATGTGGAGCCAAACATGGTCAATACGACTCACACTGCAGTGTTTATGTGACAGGAAGTGCGTCCCAAGGCAATCAGCTGGTCTGAGGGTTGAAGTTTTTTCATGTCTGTCCATTTGCGTTTTTCTTGCCAGCCCTGCTTGGCTTCTTACACATGAGCTGATCAAAACGAGGGAAATTTTCCTCTTTACCCAAAAACAACTCGGGCAGGCTGTTGCATATAATCCAATTAAAATTAGAGTTTGAAGGTATCGGCCCTCCCACACACTGGAGTACAGAAAGGATTGGCTCTCCGCTGCGCCCCACAGTGACAAGTGGCATTGGAAATAGATGTATAGATTGAAATGCGTGAGATTTGTTTTTGTTTTATTTGATGGCTTTTTTCTGTATTTTTATTTAAAGGACAGTGAAATGATGTATTAGTTATTCTGTTAAGAAAGGCCACCTGATTTATCTGAGAGCCAGATGCAGTCATCAAAAGTGCCACGTCTGGCTCGCAAGCCATAGGTTCCTGACCCCTGAACAGGCTCGCGTGCTACTGATGTCCTTGTGAGCGACCTGGTGCCCGTGGGCGCCATGTTGGTGACCCCTGGTGTACAGTATCCGTCTGGCATGGTAGCACATATAGATATGACACTGAGTCATAAGAAAAAGACTCTCAGAAGCTCAGAACCTAATAGGCCATCAGAAAGCTGAAGAAATGGATGGTGGATTCGAATCCTAATAATTTATTCTGTTGCATGGCTCTAACTTGTAGTGAGAACTGTGAAGTTTATTGACATAGTTTTGCGTTGTAAACAGTGAATTTCAGTATAACTTGACAAAGATAATGAAAACAAATGTTAAGTATAAAGTATAATCTCAAATGTGGTAAATAAAGAAACGAAATTTGAAAGGGTTTTGTAACACATGGCTGGTAAAACGGACTCTCAGTTCTACTTTTTGTAAAGTACGGTTGCTGTTGTTGTGCAGATAACAACCACGCTGATTCTCAGGAATTGTAGTGGTGGTAGCAGGTTGTGCAGATGGGAAGTACAGTTTATAATAAAATGTCTCTACAGTAATACTTTTAGTCTGTAACATACTGTCAATCTGCATGTGATGTAAACAAAAGCACATTGTTTCTACTGGTAATTTTGGGAACATAAAAGGAAAAGAAGAAGAAAAGTAAACAAGTTATGTTTAATCATTTAAGGGATTTTTTTTTTCCCAAAGCCCCTTTTTCACAGGATATAACGGAATATGTGCACACATGTCTGTTTACACAGGATTAAACCTGAGGTTATTTCCGCAACTCATTTTACAGAAGCTGACCAGGGAGTGTGATGTCCATAAAACTGACCGTTTTAGCACATCAGAGGGGAATAAAATCCTGGAGGAAATGTTAACTTCATTAAATATCTTCCCTGTAAAACATCTCCGGTTTAAATCATGCACAAGTTATCAGTGCACGGTGGCGTAATGGTTAGCACGTCCGCCTCACAGCAAGAAGGCCTGGGTTCGATTCCCGGCCTGGGCGTTTCTGTGTGGAGTTTGCATGTTCTCCCCGTGCTTGTGCGGGTTTCCTCCGGGTGCTCCGGTTTCCTCCCGCAGTCCAAAGACGTGCACTGTAGGTTAATTGGCCGTTCTAAATTGACCGTAGATTCTCTCCTGCAGCGGCACTGGATCCCAGTCGTATCGGCATTTGCCCTTCCATTGGATCCTTCCGGTGGCGCCGAGACAGGGGGGGGGACTTGCTGCTTGGGTAACAGCCTGTCCCTCGTTACTCCCTACCCAGGCTCTGCGCACTGGGGGGTATCACCAGCTGGGGTACCAGCCAGAGCGCAGCCATAGTCCTTCGGGACTGACGGAGGCCTACCATACCATATCAGTGCTGCTAAGGGGATCAGTAAATTTTTATGTATTTGTGTACTGCTGCTTGTTGGCGGTAGTGAACCCCACCAGTTTCATATGCTTATTCACTAAACCCTTCTTTATTGAAAAATTAAAATATGATTTTTTTTTTTTTTTTTTTTTTTTTTTTTCCAAATTCAAGACGTAGGTATATGTTTTTACTGGGGCACCAAAATGAACCGTGCATTAACATCACTGTGTTCAAAGAACAAAACCAATACAATGCATGAACTCCTGCCAACAGAACTACTTACATTTTTTATGTGAGGTGCACATCTGTGTGTGTGTGTGTGTGTGCGCGCACGCATGCTCATCTGTATATGTGTGTATTTGTTTTATTTACATGTTATGCATTGTTAGAGAATGTTTAATTGTTATTATAAGAATTTACAGCATTGACTGTGTATTTATTGATATTATACACATATACATGTACGTATACATCAGTCAACGGGGGGTTGATCCTACTTCGCAAATCATGCAGATAGGACGCTGACTCCTATCATGTTCCATTATATATTCCTTTATATATCCATGTTGTACATATTCGTCCAACCACTTTCTTTTTTTTTTTTGCTCAAAATAGTATGGATTAAACCATTAAGAGAGAAATCACACGACGTACCATCACGACAGTCACATGTCGACTACTAGGCACACGAAATTTCTTGCAGCACAGATTGACCAAGCAGTGTAGCGCGATCACCTGCAGCCAGTGATGGCCAAGCGGAACATGTCGTCATGAATATGAGTCGGGTGTGTGTCTTGACCTCCGCCGAACCCCTGAGACTGACTCACCAAACCCCTAGGGTTTGATCGAACCCAGATTAAGAACCAGTGCCGTAGATGAACAATAGTCTTAGAAGGGGGAGGGACCCAAAATTGAATGTACACAGGAAGCAAAAAGTGACAAGCAAATTGCTTTGCTATTCACAAACAAAAAAATTGCCACTGAAGGTGTCACCGATCTGATTGCCTAGTTCACCCTCCTGCATTCCTACCACCTCCAAATGTTTCTGTACGAAACCATGAACAGTATTGAGAAATGTAAAGAATTCATTAATATTATTATGTTGCATGGATAGAACGGCGATTTAGGAGCAGAAACATGCCCTTGTGTATAATGTACTTTGCCCATTTTTGCTGTGTGCAGTCGGATAGAACGCGAAACTGCAGACGAGTTGCTTTTCCTATTGATATCAAGCCAAAACGGTACTGTCGTGCTCATTGTTACATACAGAAAATATCTTGGGGGAACCCAAGGGGATCTTTCATTAAACTTTTTTTTTTTTTTTTTCTCCACTGTAATTTGGTAGTCACTGAAATCACGTTGCGTCAAAGTTCAGCTCAGTTTAACTTTGAAACCACCCATTTTGCATTGCCTGGGAAAAAAATCTCTTCTCATTGCCCATTTCACTGACTATCATTGACTTTACATGGTTGTTTGTGTTTTATCACTTCCTCTTTGTGTACCTTTTTATACACCAGTATTCAATTAATTGTTTACTGTGTACTGAACGTTTATAGGTCACGCTGAAGGTTCAAGCTGTATATCATGTTTATGGTCACGCCATCCAGGCTCAGTTATTTACGTAAACAAGCCACTAAACGAGACGAAGTATGCACAGATCCCTGTACGGGATTCTGTTCACATTCTGCTCGACGCGGTTAGCATAGTTAGTCATGGATACTGACCTACAGGTGGTTTTTATGCATTTGTGTTTTAATAGGTTACCGGACCTCATTGTTCGATCAGGACTTGGCATTGTGTTCTGGTGAATATTGTAGGCTGGAATGGGAACTTCAGCTTGATGGATATGATTGTAGATAAACAGTAGGCTGTTTTTTTAAATAAATAGATGTGTAGACGAATATATAAACCAAGATATATTTACAAAGCCATCAATATGTCTGTCTCTCTCAATGATTTCATTGAACAGCACTGTATTATAACAAACTGGAAATACTTGTTGTAAGGGAGCGGTGACGTGCAGGACATTAGCATCCGTTGCTTTCTGAATACATCTGCCAAAAGATGAACTGACTTCAATGCAGTCTGGGAATTGATCAAGTGTAGGACTGGCATCATTTCTTTATACTTATGAGTACAAGTAAGCTGGCAGCTCTCCATAGTGATGTAGCTTGTAGAGCTGGTTGAAGATGACGGATAATCACGTGGTGAATTTATGCTGACAGTTTGGCTTTTCTGAAATTGGCACTGTCCTTCTCAGAGTTGTATATGAAAAGAGAGACCCGTATCAAAGTCCCTCGTCTTCATCCATCGGCCCAGCCATGACTGTGAACACAACCATGAACGTTCTTGTGGTTGTGTGGGTGGATGTTTGAGATTTTAGCATTACCCCATTAAATGTTGTGGTTTATTAAAGTTTCATGTTGAAGCATTGTCTATATAGAGAGTAGAATACAGTAAAGTTCAACGTTATCTTCCAGGACAAAGGTCATATGATATTATGTGAAATGTGTAACTTCATGACAACTCTTAATTAAAGAAATGAGTCTGAAGGTATGAATTTTATTCTAATGCAAAAACATTTTAATTTTGAAGTTCTTTCTATGATACAACAACTAGAAGATAATAAGGGTAATGTTCACCAATCTTCCATAACATTAGAAGCATGATGACGAGAAGGTGAATAACATTGATTATCTAGCTGGATTGGCATTGATGGGATGGGGTTGGCTGTATTGGGCAGAAAGGGAGCAGTTGATGTGTTGAAAGCAGGACAATGAACAAATGTGAGGATTTATAAAGGCCTGTTTTAATTGCTAAACGACGGTCTAATTCACCTCCACAATGGCAGGTCTTGTTGGTTGTAATTTGGATTGCCGGTGGAGGCAGAGTATGCCCTCCCAATCTGATAGCATGACAAATTTTGTGCCTTTGACTCCTCCCACTGCTGGCTATGGGATAATCAGGGATATGTGACCTTTGGGCAAGTGCCGTTCTTCTGTTGCAGCATTCAGGTGCGTATGAAACAAATCAAATGTACTACCATTTTCTAAAATGTAAAAAAAAAAAAAAAAAACCCACTATTATTGCTATTGTAAATCTGTATAATGCTCATCATGTGGGTTAGTGATTAACTCCCCTGGCAATAATTTATAACCCATCGGGTGCAGGATGGATAATTAGGAACATTAAATGTTTTAAGGGTGTTTTTGAGAATCTATTCAGGTGCTCATTCAGAAATGCCAGCTAATACCTGGAGCATGTAAGTCCTATGTGAACCAGCCATAAATGACATGCAGCACAAGTGTCAGTCATTTCCAATGAGGAATTAGATTTCATGGTAATGGCTGATGCAAACAATTTATGCTAATCATATTCTTTAAAAGCTTTTGCGGGCCACGTAAAATGAGTTGGCAGGGCAAATTTGGCCTGCAGGCTATGACTTTGACGCCAAACAGTCTCTGTGTGTGAATGTGCATGGTGACTGTGGATTTATGATAGACACATCCGGTTTCGTAAAAAAGTCCGAGTTGCTCCCTGATTCTTCGTTTTCAGTCATTACATCAGGACATTCTGTTTTCTAACAGAAGCCAGATGTTGGAGAAGATCTTCTCTTTGGTATAATGACCAAGTGGAATTTTCAGACAGTGCAGCTTTGTTGTTGCAAGCGAGGTCTGGACTTTACAGCATTTGAATCAGTGTGCCATTTGGAGGTAATTAAAGGGGGAAAAGGCGAATGTGTTGACTATGAATGCTCTGTTTGTGTGTCCCGGACAGTTCGACATCTGTGTGCGATGTCTTTCTCATGAAATGAGATGTCAGTCTGGCACTTGTTGAGTTTGGGTTCCAGGATGCATCATGCTCTTCATAATATACTTTGTCAACCATGAAATCTATTCACATGAAGGTAAAATATCTCCATCAATTAATTGGAAAGACGGTTCTAAGATTCAGCTTCTTGAAGAACAGATTCTTCTAAAATGGCACAAAACATCATTCATTCTTTTTCTGAATTTCTTAATCCTAATTAGGGTCACAAGGAGGCTGGAGCCCATCTCAGCTCTCTCTGGGCAAGGGCGGGGTACACCTTGGACAGCTCGCCAGGCTATCGCAGGGCCAACACTCACACAACCATTCATACTCCCACTCATACCTATCAGCGATTTGGAACAACCAGTTAACCTACTGTCCATGTTTTTGGACTGTGGGAGGAAATCGGAGTGCCCGCAGGAAACCCATGCACGCACGGGGAGAACATTCAAACTCTACACAGAAATACCCAAGCTGGGAATCGAACCCAGGTCCTTCTTGCTGTGAGGTGGATGTGCCTGTCCTCAGCACAAAACAATAATTCCTATAGATTTAGCAGTATTATTTTCAAGGGCCAAGGAATTGCCAGGCCACTCCTGAAAACCTACTGTTTTCTTACTCAGTCCTTGAATAGTACTTTATTATTATCTTTGGGTCCATATGTGCAATAAATGTACAGTAGGCCCTCGATATTCGTGGGGGTTCGGTTCTGGCCCCTCCCACGAATGAAGATTATCTGCGAGCTCTGTACCTGGAAGTAAAACCCCATGTATCATATTACATGCGCGAATCAGCAACCGGAAGTAAAATACTGCGTATCTATTACATGCGCTAAAATATGCTTCTTAAACAAATTCTATAGACAGTCTTACTCATTAATACAGTATTAATGTAGTAAAATGTAGTATAGTATGCCCTTGACCAGGGGTTGGCAACCTTTGCCATTCAAAGAGCCATTTGGACCCGTTTTCCACATTAAAGAAAACACTGGGAGCCACAATTGCTTTTTTGACGTTTTAAATCAAATCACACTGCATATAATGTTTTTCCCCTTTTTCCTTCATGTTAATATAAAATAACAATATGTTACATTGATTTAAACGACTGCATAGACCATTACATTACAATTCTGCTTGCAACAAAAACATTTACATTAAAAAAATCGCCAGCCTCCCGCTGACCAATTAGAATTAAGCGGTTCAGAAAATGAATGAATGTGTTCGAATGCTTCTTGTGTTTTTATAAAGAAAAAGAATATCCATCCCACGGCGGGACGGGCTGCAGCCAGATGTGTAACGGGTTGGGTTGCCAACCTCACCAATCACGCCCTTCGTGGGATCTTCTTTTCTTTATTCGTTATATTAATGTTGTTTTGTCATAGTTTTAATTTACAAAAATGACACCAACACAGAAAAGTATTTGAAGACTTATTTTAAGAAGGAGCCTGCTCAACATTCTTTTAAATAATATTAATGCTTAATGCTGCACTGACCGACCCATTCTCAGAGTGGAGACTGAACCACACCCAGTCTTTTATTTTGTCACTATGAGGACAGTTATTTAATCTGGAGATTGCTGTGTATAAACAAATCTCATCCACATCTCCTTCCTTCAGCTGTGATTTCTGTTCCTGAATTACAAACCCCGGTGGCAGAAAAAAATCTCTCTCTCACCGCGCTGCTGCTTGCCATGAGCTCTTTTAGGGCTCTTTTATATTTATTTGGTGTGGGCGGGGTGATTTTGTGTGTGTGTTCTTGTGTTCTTGTGGACACACACAAAATCACCCCTCCCACACCAAATAAATATCCGCCCACATCTGTGACTCTTAATTTTCATCTATGTCAGTTTCAGCGCGAAAAGAGCATTGGAAGGGTCCCCAGATCATTCAGGTGGAAACAAATCCTAGATTGGACATTACTGTTTCAATTCTGAAGTGGGGCCATCTTGGTGGGATCACATTACTGTTTAAGACTTAAAGCAAGGTGGCTCACGAAGATGGCTCCAATTCAGAATTGAAATAGTAATGTCCACTCTAGGTTTTTTTTCTTTTCTTTTGATGATCAGTGATTGGTGGGAACAGGTGGAAGGTGTGGCTATTGTCTGGCTGAAGTGAAAACCTGCACCCACACCGGCCCTTTGCTGTATGAGTAACTCAGCACTTTGTGGTGCACCAGTCAGCCACCGTAAAGCACAACTTTATTTTGAAAAGCCATGGAGCCGCACCAGAAAGGTGAAAGAGCCGCACACGGCTCCGGAGCCGCGGGTTGCCGACCCCTGCCCTTGACTATTCGTGGTTTTGCACCCACAGTTTGAGTATTCACTGACTGCTGAGCAACCGGCACGTGATTCAAATTCAGCCAATGGCTGTCTTCCTTTCTCCTGATTGGTTGAGCTGATGTCCCGCCTCTTTTTCCTAATTCGTGCACAAGTTGTCAATGAACCTCTTTTTTTGTGTGTGTTTTAATTACCAGTTAAGCTCTATACCACTCTAACGTGATGCGTCTTCTCTGGCTAAGCGATAGAAAACGCTGGATGTCTCTTCTGAAGAAATAAGACTTTCTGAGAAATGACGGTTTTCTCTGAACTGTTGTATTAAAATCTTTTCCAATTATTATTCCAGTACAGTACCTAAGTTCATGTTTATGAACTTAATTTAGAGTTTATGTTCTGTAGCATGTTTAACAAGTGATACCAAAAGGATAAACTTTATTACAGTACGCTTCATGTCCAAACATTCTCAGAATTAACCTGGGTACTGTACTGGAATATTAATTGAAAAAGACTTTAAAACGAGTACTTTACAACAGCATATGCTGTATAATGTTTAAAAATAAGAATAAAAATAAGAGTAAAAATTGACAAGTTTTTCTTAATCATTGCTATATTTTACTACATTAATACTGTATTAATGAGTAAGACTGTCTATAGAATGTGTTTAAGAAGCATATTTTAACGCATGTAATAGATACATAGTATTTTACTTCCGGCTGCTCATTAGGGCACATGGCGTGTTACATGGAGTTTTACTTCCGGGTACAGAACTCGCGGATTATCTCGATTCGCGGGAGGGCTGGGAACCGAACCCCCACGAATGTCGAGGGCCTACTGTAATGATTAAGAAAAAATTCATTTTTTTACTGTGATATTTATTGATAATAAAACAAACATTATACAGCGTATATATAAAAACACCTTTAAATGCATTCTCCTTGAAACATACAGCACTGTAGTTTTTCAAAAATGCCCACGAGAGGAAGGTGTATTGCATTAGGCATGAGATGACTAAATTCAGGTATGAACTGCATTAAATCCGAGCAGCTCAGCCACGCCCCTCAGCCAGAGCGAGTAGAAAACAGAGTTTTAGAGTGAGAGAGTTAGAGAGCCTTACAAACCAAAGAAGAGGTGATGTGATTTGAGTTAATCCTCTGGCTCAGAGGTGAGCCTGCTTTTGTTTATTGGGAGTAAATGAGAATAGTGAATTCAGGTGTGAGCCACCGAGCAGCTCAGCCACGTCCCTCAGCCAAAGCGGAGAGTAAACAGTTAGTTAGAGGCACAGCGCCAAAATCAAAGTCCCCCAAAACACAGACCGTAACAAAAAGGACATAAAAGAACAAGAAATGTAATAAATTGGATAAACAAAATGAGAAATGTGCTGCTTCTTCTTTTCCTTTCGGCTGTTCCCTTCAGGGGTCGCCACAGCGAGTCATCTGCCTCCATCTCACCCTATCCTCTGCATCTTCTTCTGTTACACCGACTGCCTTCATGTCCTGCTTCACCACATCCATGAATCGTCTCTTTGGTCTTCCTCTGGGCCTTCTGCCTGGTAGTTCCAACCTCAGCATCCTACTACCAATATACTCACTATCCCTTCTCTGTACATGTCCAAATCTGCTACACCACAGTAAATAAAATCACACACAAACATTCTAAACATTAACTTAGGTAATGTACTGGAATAATAATGGAGTGTTTTACAACAGTTCAGACGATTATTCCTCTTCAGGCACTTCAGAGGAAACTGTCGTTTCTTCCGGAGAAAGTCTTATTTCTTCAGAAGAGATATCCAACGTCATTACCTTTTTCTGGTGCTTAGCAGGCATTTGAGTGGCATTATAGAACTTAACTGGTAATTAAAACACACTAAAAAAAGGCTCATTGAAAACAAAAAAATTGCGTGAATGAGGAAAAACGGGTGTTACATCATCTCAACCAATCAACATGAAGGAGGACAGCCATTGGCTGAATTTGAATCACGTGAGAGTTGCTCCGCAGTCCACGAATATGCAAACGCTGAGTGCAAAACTGCGAATGGTCAAGGGCCTACTGTATAACATTTTACTAGAAACCTCTGATTTGTGTATCTTTTTCATTAAGTCAATTGAAAATCAATGTTATTTCAAGCATCGTCTGCTAACACATCTTCATGGATGTTTCACTGTTGTTGTCTTCTGTGTTCACAAACACACTATACAAGTAGACGACAGTTAGTTTTACGACAAATACAGGTCCCATTTTCGGAAGTTTGGTAATGGTAACCTTTGACATGTTTTTGTGCTTGTTTCGAGTGAATAAATACTGACAAAAACATGTTATGAGGGCTATATTTTCCCAATAGCCACAATGCCAGGCGGCCGGTGTGTTTTTAAAACAGAATGGCGGGAGACCAAAGACTACAGTGGTTGGGTAGACGTCGGTAGAAGCCCGCATCACACTTTTTGCAAGGCATGTGAAAAACATATTGCAGTTGTTGCTTTGTGGAGAGAAGCATTAAAGTCGTACATAAAACCAAATGTCAGCCTCACAAAAAAAATCATGCAAAGACTTTTAAGAACCAACGAGCATGAGGCTCATCTGAAAACACACTATTGCAAAGGAAATGCAGTCGGAACAACTACCACCATCACTAACCTTAGTGTTACCATGACTACGCCTATTCGATCCGCAAGTAGTACAGGTGTCGACCCAAAGCTAAAGGTGAAGAAAGTGTGTGGTCTTTTTGTTACAGTTTATTAAAATTATTCCATATTTTCCAGCAAAATGATAAATTAACTAATTATTTTTATTTAGCTATTACATTGAAAATGTAGTAGTTGACATTTTAAGAATGTTTGTATTCTTACATATATTAATTTACAGTATATTAAAATGATTGTATTTCACTTTTTGAAAGTCAGAAACTGTATTTCTTGTAGCAATTTTTTTACCTTGAAACACATGAAATTGTCATAGAAAAGTGTCATATTTCTATACAGTAGTAGATTATTTTTATTTAAATAAAACTGTTGAATTGTTGAATAATGCTTTCCTCTGAATTAGTTAGTTCTCATGACAACCAGTTTAAGTGTTGGTGGATCCTGTGTGTGTGTGTGTGTGTGTGTGTGTGTGTGTGTGTGTGTGTGTGTATGTTGGGGGGTAGAGAGAGTGTCTGTCTTGAAGTTTTTTTGGTTGGCTGGCTGGCTGCCTTTTTTTTTTTTTTTTTAAATTGTGTTCTGTGGAATCGTTGTGGAAACTGTGTGTCAGTGCTGAACCAAAGAGCTTTCACTCTGTGGTAAGAAACTGGGTTATGATGGAGCTAATCAGCTCTCAGGGTGTATTTAGAGCCATCACTGCTCATATTCCAATAGTTTCATACTCTTTCATGTTCGTGTATGATGATATTACGAGTAGCCTGAGCTAACAAATGTACCTTTTTTTTTTTTTTTCCCTGATATTTCTCAAAAATCATACTCCTAAACAGAAACTGTTTCTGTTCAGCAAGTAGATGGTTTGATGTTAAAATATTTTTGGTTGGGAGTGGGGGCTGGAGGCAGAGCTCGGGTATAGAAGTAATTCCGTTAAACCTCACTTGTAGATCATGCACACAAGCTTACAAAAACGTTCAAAAGCTTTTGTCACATGTTTGATGATCATAAGGTAAAGTCCATTGGGCCTTTTACACCCAAGCCTAGTGGCTCATCAGGCCGGTGCTTAGCCCCGATATCCATAGCGTAAAGCGACTAGGAGTTCAACTCCTCCTGGATGGGACGCTAGTCCATCGCAGGTTATCTTCCCAGTATTTTTTTACTGGTACCCATTTATACTGCTGGGTGAACAGAGGCACACTTGTGTGTAAGACCTTGCCCAGGGATCTTAGCACAGTGGGGGTCTAACTGGGATTTGAACACAAAACCTCCCAATCATGAGTCCAGCACCTTAACCACTACGACACCGGCCCGACGTGATTATCATAAAGCTGAAGGTAATTGCTGTGATTTTTCTCTTCAGGAGTAGTTTATGTTTGTCCTTAGAATACACTCTTGTGGGACTCCTTGTGCTTTTCCTGCTCAGCTGAGGTGTTAAATATTAAGGAAAAGAGTTTATAATCCAGCACCTGACTTGGTGAAGTAGCCAGTTGGTCATTCTGTTAAATAGAAAAAAGTTGAAACAGCGATGCTATGAAGCCATGAAACAGTCAAATTCCTTTTGTACTGCGGAGTGGAAGGTTTAAAATGTCTCCTGAGTAGGTCTCAATTGATTACAACCAACTGACTGCCCCTCCCTTTTCGATTACAATGTACAGTGTCTGTCAGATGGTCATAATATTTCTCCCAGAACTTACTTTCACTCTTCCACATTTTTGTGTTCATTTATTATATAAATAAATAGATCCTCTTTTTAGCTCCCACCTATCAATAGCTATAGGAATGGGGTCAACCTGTCTGTCTGGCCATCACACGTTAGCTTATTGACATTTACTTGCCACACGCTGAAGTTGAGGCTTTCAAACCTTGTACAGACGCTACCCTACTTACAAACATATCCGGACATACGAAAAGGGCTGTCCGAGCTCGAAAGTGAAAGTGCAATGAATTTGAAGAACAAGTAGAACTAGAAATTGAATAGTCTATAGAAAAACATATCATAAATATAAGTATGAAATATGATTAAACATTATCCTGCGGTACAGTTTAATATTCGATTAGGCTCCATCAGAGGAGCGTGGCTGACACATACGGGCGAATCGCGCTGCGCACAACTGATCCTACTCACTAATCTACCGTGCTATAAAGACGAGCAGTGCGCTCATCCCGGTGCTAGATGATTGTCCCTCTTCATGTTCCTGTTTTCCTGTGATCTCTCTGGCTCCTGGTTTCTTGCTCTTTAGTTACCCGTATCTAAGGTTTTTGTGTTTCTCCTCGTCACTAGCAGTGACTACGTTTCCTTCTTGCTCAAGTGCCTTCCCCGTAACAATAAAGTCTCTCCATGTTCATCCTACTCGGTCTCCTGCGTTTTGGGCAACTTGTACCAATAAATAATAAATTCAATAGAATGAAATAAGATGATTATGCAGAGAGAGCGAGATTGAGATTGTATACAGTACAAACTCGTATAGGTTGCTTATACAAGCTTTAAACATACGTTCCCCTCTAAAGAACACCCTGTAATGACTTGTGAACAAATTCATCGAACATCGTTTGTAAGTTGGGGAGCGTTTGTATGCTGGCTCACTACTATGAGTGCGAGGAGGTGTTTGTGATCCTGACCTACGTTAAGGTCACTCGGCAAAACTGTGTATTAGGTTTCAGGACATTTACTTGGTGCACACTGAAACTGGCGCTTTCAAACTTGCTACGTTTGATCTACATTGGCACAATATGAGATGAAATAGTCTGTTCACTGAGAGTGATCAGTTTACTTTCTTTTTTTTTTATCCTTCTTTCAAAAATTTGGTTCCAAACTTTTACCTAGCTTCAGCAAACACTGATTACTCTTCTTTCATCTTGTTTTTCTTCCTCTATTCTTTATTTATTATTTTTGTGCTTTGTTCCTCAATCGCACTGACTTTTGTTAAAACATAAGTGGCCTGTGCTGTAGAGGTTTGTTCATTCTGGACTACAGTAGCTGCTTAACATGGCGGCTCTGAGAAAGTCGATGTAGATATAAAGGGCTCAGTCTAAGCTTATGATTCTTAAGTATTTTCAAATGTTTGCTTTTACTCGGTGATGTTTTCAAACAGCTTGTTCTTTCTCTCCCTCCTAATATCTCCATCTTTCAGTCCCCACATGAAGTATTCTTCCTCGTCTTCCTGGTTTCCTTCTGTAGCTGTAGAAGTCAAATAGAAGCTGTTCGTTCCAGAATCCCTTGGTTCTAATGAGCCACTCGTCTGAATGACTTTCTCTTCTCTTAGCCAGCTAGTGTGCTTGTGTTTGAGTTTTCTGCCAAGTTCAAGGAAGTACCCTGAGGAGGAAGGAGAACAAGTGGAAAGGGTATTATTTCCATGGTTCAGAGCTTCCTGTTTGCCCCGAGTGTGTACTTCCTGTGTGGGTCTGAAGTGACGCTTTTTTCCTGCTGTAAGCGGCCTGCATTTTATTGCAAACCAGAAAGAAAATCAACTAGTCTGTCATTTCGTTTTCACATGACTGGGTAGGTGTGATCTTCTGCAACGTGATGATAGGCTTGAGGGACATGAGCAAATGTTTCTCAAAAGACACCTTCAGCTTGATGAATCATCTTAGATTACGCTTTCAAGTATGTGAATGTCTGTATTTTGTTGTAATGGACTTCGAATGTGTCATATCTGAGGCTAACTCCACATAAACTCCTTTTAAAAAAATATAAATAAGTTTCATGATATAGGGAAGTATTAAATGACTGACTCCATCAGCATCAGGTTTTGCAGTAATACAATTTACAGCTTTAAAGCTGCTGTTTATGTTGTGCAGAGTAATCCACACCCCTGACGTGGTCTGAATTTTCATTTTATGTCCCATTATGGCGGTGATGATGCTGTTCTTTCCACGCTCATCTCCTTCACACAGCTCTGCACTGAGGGTGTTCTTAATAAAGGCTTCTGTTCATTAATAGATACTGTGAAATATCTCCCTGTCTTTTCTCTCAAACACACACCAAGCCCAAGGGCTTAGAACGTTATTAAGAAACATGATATGCCCATGACCTGAAAGTTGGAATAACTGTCAGAAAAAAGTTCATGTTCTGATCACTGTAAGTTGTTTTAATACAATACATTCATTTATTATTTTAATTGCATTTTGCTTTGTTGAATGTAAAATGCATTATATATACTATAGACTATATATGGATAAGTAACACATTATTAACTTTAGTTAGAATGTAACTTCTGGGGTTTTTTTGTTTTCATTTTTTTCCTGAAAACTTTCAGGAAGTGAAAAATTGTGGGATTGTCCTCATTGAAAACACTGATGAGCCATTTTCAGCTTTTTTTTTTTACTTACACAGTGTGTAACAGTACACAGTGTGCTTGAAGTTCTGCCTTCCTGGATTACTGTTGTCATAATGAATGTTGTTGCAGTATTTCTTTTTTTATCAATATGGAAAAAAAAATTGTTTCAATAAATTTGACATGAAGCTTCCAATTTGACTTGTTTAAAAATATATATGTATTTTTGAAGCATAATTATATTTTGAGGCGCTCCACCGAAAGTAGGTGCTTGTCACACAGACCACTTTTGAGATAAAGGCCAGAAAAGTGAAAATGGTCCATTTTTCTCGAAATTCGAATTTTTGCATAAACTATCAAAATTCAACTATCACTTGCTCGTGTGAAATTGATTAAAACTCACTAAAAATGTCTTTTTTTTCCTCTTTTTTGGCGAGTATCCTCATAAAACTAGATAAAAACAGTAGCAAAACTTACTGGTTTTCGTTGGAATTATTCACCGAGTTCGGTATAAGACACACTATAATCCATACACCAGAAGAACGGCCGTGAAGTAGTCTTTCCATTTTGGATACTGTTTTGATATTAAAATGCCGTTTCAGTGAATAGAATAAAGGTTATGAAGACAGTATGCTCTTAAACAATGCAGGCTAGTTGCTAAGGAAGATCTGAAACGAGCACACTGATTGGTCAGCTCGGGCTTGCACATGCGCAGTGCCTGTTACACGTTAACTTCCGTTGTTAACTTTTGGTTTACTGCATGCTGAATTTATCTCCGACTTTCTTTTCAATAACAGTCATTAAATTTATTTATAAGATTGTGAATACACATAATTTCTGGAAAAGGAGAGTGAAATGTCATCTGTGATGTCTAGCAGCATTAGTATAGATGTTAAATTTGATGCGAGAATTGGGCTTTGAAGATGCCGGGATGCTTGGCGTTCTTGAAGATTATTTCGCCGGTGGGTATTTTTTTATGCATGCAAAATTTGATTATGGAATTTTTTTGATTATTTTATTTGTGTGTAATCTTGTCTGGACTGGACATGCTGGATCGGGGGTTGTTTAATTTTGTACGAAAATTGGTCAAGACCTGAAAAATACTTAAATGTTTCATTCCTTTTACAGATGAACAAACTGATGATGATGATGCCAGCTGTGTTGAAGATTTTAATTTCGATGTTGATGCAGAAGAGGCATCTCTTAATTACACTTAATTACTTAAAGTGTGCAAGAGTCAGTTTATTGTGTTTGTGATGATGTGATCCTTTCTGCTGAGCAGGATATAGATTAAGATGATAATGATGAGGGCAGAGTTGATGAAGCTTACTTGTATAAAGAGATCAGGGAGTTTTGTTATATAGTTTTCTTATATCTAATTTTCTTAATTTCAGTGTGATTGTTTGAACCTGACAGTGTTTTTTTTTTTTTTTCAATTGGTATCATTTGAAGGCATTTGAACCTTTTATATAATGTTCGAAAAGATACATACTAATCTTATAAGAATAAACAGAAATGAAAAAATATAGTCTTTGTTGTCTGACACAAGAAATGGCATAGCTCGGTCAGTTTTCAAGGTATTGACAAACATTTTGCAGCTGCATTTTGCAGCTTTGGGCCTCCTCTATCTGACTTTGTAAAAAGCTAATTTTTCATTTTTGGATGCAAGAGCCTACTTTCGGTGGAGTGGCTCACATTTGAGGTAATTTTATAAAGATTAAAGTACCCCACATTTGTGCGAAATACATCAGAAGGTCAACACACAAAATCTTTCAGTCTCGCCTAGGGGCACTTTGTAACAACCTAGAACTTTCTCATTGTTGCCCCCTGTTGAAAATTACATGATGTGAAAATGTGGATGTAAAAGAGTGGGTTTATTCTCTCTCTCCCCCTACCCCACCCTCCCAGGGTCGAGGATGTTCCACCTCAAGTGCTGAGACAGAGAGAGGTGAAATGGCTGGAGATGCTAAACAGCTGGGATAAGTGGATGAGCAAGAAACACAAGAAGGTGAACTCACACAAAATTACACTCGAGCATTGTTGATCATCTTGGTTTAGCTTCTAGTTAGAAATGAGTCTTCATCCTCGAGCTCAGTTTTGTCTCTGGATTTGGATCTGAAATGAAAAAACTCCAGAGGAATATCTGTATATAATAACCAGGGCTTATCACAACCATTTTATTATTATTTTTATTAACGTCAGACCACAAGAATTGAGTTGAATTTTCTGAAAATAAAACCTTAATGATGAATGACTCATTTATGAATGTTAAATGGGCGTTTGATGTCTTTCTAGTTTCTTTATGGACTTCAATATTTTCCTCCTAATTCTGGAAAGTGGGTGGGGCTAAACTTGCAAAAATATTTGTATAAAATTTACTCTGGCCTCTAGAAAATCTGATGTCACTTAGGCGGGGCTGTCTGTCCAACATGCATATTACTTATCAGGCCATGCCCACTAAGGCACTGAATTTTATATTTTTCTCAAATTCAACAAGACTTTAGTAGAATGTGTTCAGTGCCCAATGCAGAAGTAATATTTACTTGTAGGGGAAGTAGAGGAAGAATTAGTTTTCTAGATGATGATGTTAGCATGTGATGTGTTTAATGAATTGAAAATCTGATTGTGTTTGTCGGCTTGCATGTCTGTCTGTCTGTAGGTAAAGGATCGATGTCAGAAGGGCATTCCTCCATCTTTGAGAGGTCGTGCCTGGCTCTATCTGTCTGGAGGAAAGGTGAAAAGGGAGCAGAATCAGAACCGGTTCCAGGTATGGAGTATTTCTCTCACTCCAAATCTCTCCAACATCTTACAGAACAAACTGATTTAAAAAGGACAGAGTGTTTCTGGAGAACAAGATTTCTAACGTGTGTGTGTGTGTGTGTGTGTGTGTGTGTGTGTGTGTGTGTTAGGAATTAGACAGTAAATGTGGAGATCCAAAATGGGTGGATGTGATCGAGAGGGATCTCCATCGTCAGTTTCCATTTCATGAGATGTTTGCTGCAAGAGGAGGACACGGGTCAGAACAAAGCGTGTGTGTGTGTGTGTGTGTGTGTGTGTGTGTGCGTGCGTGTGCGTACATGTACGTAGGTGTTACCAGTGTTTGTGTGCATATGTTATGTTTGTTCTCTCCCTGAGGTTGCTGTGGGTCAGAACTGATATGTTGCTGTGTGTGTGTGTGTGTGCGCTTGCGTTCGTGCCCGCGCACAGCCAGCAGGATCTTTTCAAAGTGTTGAAGGCTTACACACTTTACCGCCCAGAGGAGGGTTACTGCCAGGCTCAGGCTCCAATCGCTGCTGTGTTGCTCATGCACATGCCTGCTGAGGTTAGCGCACACACTCACATGCTGTTCTTTTGTAAAATCAGTATAAAAAAAACCTTTGTTTTCCAAAAATATTCATTGCTATTGACATAAGAATTATTGATTAGCATTTCTACGATATTAATTAAGAGTTTCATTTATATAGATAAAATGACTCCATTGATAAAAGGAGAAATAAGAAGCTGAAGTAAAAGTATAGCACATCAGAGATGTTATGAAGCAACAGATTTGACATTTGGAGTTTTGTTGGTTTGCGGGTATGTGAAATCGTCACGTCAGGGTGGTACCCAGCTGGTCATACGAACCGTGCAAAATCAGATCAATGCATTACCCCCCCCCCCCCCCCCCCCCCACCGCCTTTGTGTGTGTGTGTGCTTGCATATGTGTACGGGTATACCTCGACTTAAGTCATTTTCAATTATACTACGGCGGTTTACAAAAAATATATGGAAAAATAGAAATCAAGTTTGCGTCATCATAATCATATAATCACGCCCCACTATTTGAGAAGCACTGAATTAGCGGCAGCCCTGGCAAATTATACATATACATCCTCACGACATTACTGGCACGTTGCCAATGGCTAAGAACTTTTGTTTACTAATTATTATTTAAATTTATATTATTGTTTTTAATTATCATTTAAACCCTGTGAGGCGACTCAAATGCCCTGCATCTTCTCTAGCTTCTGGTAAGGAGCCCCTGCACTTTATTTATTCGTATATATTATCACAGTACAACATTTAAAAGTTTTTACTTAATCATTACATTACATTTTACTGCATTATTACTGTATTAATGAGTAAGACTGTCTATAGAATGTGTTTAAGAAGCATATTGTTACGTATGTAATATCATACATAGGGTTTTAAAACCGCATCGATAATTCGCAGATTTCTGGGATCCGCGGGCGGACGTATAACGGGGGCTTTCTGTATATTATATATATTTAGTATATTCAATATTTTATATACCCTATATATACAGTGTGTGTATATATAATATTCTATATAATATCCTAGGCTATCCTAGAGACAAGCTAATTCGAGTTAAGTAATTTTCGATTTACGTCTTCTCTCCTGGAACCAATTAACGACATAAGTCGAGGTATACGTGTACAGTATATGCATATATACTGTCCTCATATTTCAGGCTAGACGTGCACAATTTGACTCTGAGCAGCTTTGTTTTTGTTTGAATTTTAGGATGCATTTTGGAGTCTGGTGCAAATCTGTGAGAAATACCTGCCTGGCTACTACAGTGCAGGCCTGGTGAGATAATGTGTACACACACACACACACACACACACACACACACACACACACACACACACACACACACACCAGCACAAAGTTCAATCTCTGTAAGTGGATCATCAGATCTGAGCTGTTTATTAGCAGAGTGATGACTCGGCATAACCAACTAACCGTGATGAAACTAAAGAGAGTCTAAGCACATTTTAATTACAGTCTTAACCAGTCCAGACAATCATCAACCTGTCAGATAGTTTTAAACACCTTGAGTTAAGTAAACATGGGGTGATGATAAACCTGTGCTGGCCTTCAGGTGCTGCAAAATGTGAGTAAACTGTATTAGTACATACTACACAAGAATGGCACAATCTGATTGGTCAGCTGTCAGTGGATTTTAAAAAAGCATTATCATGAGTGGATAAATTGAAAGAATCGACAGACACAGTTCAGCATGGTCGTTTGAATCAGGCGACTTTGTTACTGTCTTGTTTTGAAAATGTAAAAAATAAGCTATAAAAATTTTTATTCTGGTGTTTGTGTCGTGAACGCTAAATCACCTTTGTGGAGTGAGGTCTTCTTTCCATTCGGTTTAAGCTCTGAACGTCTTCTTTTCCTTTCGGCTTTTCCCTTCAGGGGTCAAAACAACGAATCATCTGCCTCCATCTCACCCTATCCTTTGCATCTTCTTCTCTTACACCAACTGCCTTCATGTCCTCCTTCACCACATCCATGAATCGTTTCTTTGGTCTTCCTCTAGGCCTTCTGCCTGGCAGTTCCAACCTCAGCATCCTACTACCAATATACTCTCTATTCCTCCTCTGTACATGTCCAAACCATCTCAATCTAGCCTGTCTGACTTTGTCTCCAAAACGTCTTGCATGTGCTGTCCCCCTGATGTGCTCATTTCTGTTTCGGTTCATTTCGGTTTAAGCCCTGAATCATTCGGCTAAATCGACACTGTTACTTACACCACTGTGCACTCAACTGCTCCCATATGCGTTAAGAAATAAACCATAAAAATCCAATTTTGGTTTTCTTTTGTTGCGTATATTTCCATGTGATATACACTAATACAATATATAAAAAAGTCTCAAGCTTGGTGGATGTCGCTGAATTGAAGCATCTATTCTGGACTCCTGAGTCGCGCATCGACATGTGTGACTCAACCCCTGAGACCGCAAGTTCGAATCCGGGTTAATGCTGCAGCCACCCCAGAGTCCCATCCATCCATCCATTTTCTGTAACCTCTTAATCCTAATTAGGGTCGCAGGGAAGCTGGCGCCCATCCCAGCCGACTCCGGGCGATGGCACAGTAGCTTGCCAGGCCATCTCAGGACAGAAACACGCTGACAGCTTTGCAGCCTGCTCTTGTTGAAAGTCAGCAATGGTTCTTTTACATGAACCTCTCACCATAGACAGTGAGAGACATGCCCGGCCTTTGATAGCCCAGTTCGCTGCACTATAGGGACAGTGACAACCTTGTGGCGAGTGGGACTTGAAGCCCAACCTTAGGCTCAGTGATCCAGCGCCCAATACCACTAGGCCATCGCTGCCTCCACCGCCCAGGAGTCCATGGGAGCTAATTTTTCTGAGCTCTCATGGAAGGGAGGGATGGCCAACATTTATGCGTGTAAAATACGTAGCAGTTCGAAAAGAGGTGGGTGGCTAGGCGCTGCATGTCACAAAACAAAAAAGTGTGTTCAGTGACCTCCACCTTGCCTTTGGCACATTTTTTTAATAAAATGTAGTCTTAAAATTACATGCTGTATATTTAGATTTGTTTGGTTTGATTTTAATGTACTATATTAATCCCACAAAGGAAATTACGCCTCTGTTTTTAACCCATCTAAAGTCAACACACACACACACACACACACACACACACACACACACAGACTAGTAGCTGTGGGCTTCCTCACAAATGGGTTGCCTAGAGAGCAGTTGGGGGTTAGGTCGCTTCCTCAATGGCACTTCAGCTTCATATACAGTCGCCCTCTACTTACGAAAACCTCAATACAAAAAATCCAGGTTACAAAAAACATTCTCCTAAATTTTCGCCCTCTGTATACAAAACAACCTCTTCTTACGAAAAGCACCAAACACGCCATTCAAAAATTCAAATGCGCCATTCAAATATTCAAACAATGCACAAGTTGCTCTCTCATTGGCTGTCTCCCAACATCCCACCCCGCTGGCCTCTCATTGGTCTCCCATTGGCCAGGAGGGAGGTGAATCGCCATAATACCGTACCCGTAAGCTTGTTTGTCACACGCATAAAGGAGAGATGTACTGTTGGTTCGTGAGTTTTGAGAATTTTGAGAGTACAGTACTCATTGCAGCTTATTCGAGGAGGTCCGGATGACCCCGTCTCAAAAGCTCTGCATTCGGCCACGAAGCATTTTTGTGCACGGAAGTGGGTGGCGCCACAAGACCTCCGATCTCGTAAGGAAGCCAGTTAATATTGAATCCGGACCTCAGATCTTTCAAACAGGTAATTCCGCTTTAAATACAACACCCCGTCTCAAAAGCTACGCCGGCTGCACGCTGCGTGTGGGTGGAGCCCACATTCAACAGAGCGCACACTCAGCGAGAGAGAGAGAGAGAGAGAGAGAGAGAGAGGTATGTGTGTGTGAGAGATAGAGAGAGACAGTGTTTTGTGTGTGTGTGCACGTTAATAAAAAATGTTTAATAGTGGTTTAATTAATAAAATGGTTATGGTAATATGTTAATAAAATGTATAAATGGTTTAATAAATAATTTTCTTTTACTTTTAACACACATTTCATACAAAATTGGTGTACATTTATCATTTTTAAAGGGTTTATGAGGTAGACTTGGGAGCTTTGGAACGAATCACACGTTTTACATGTAAAATGCGCCTCTAATTACGAAAACTCCAGGTTCCGAAAAAAGCTCTGGAACGGATTAATTTCGTAAGTACAGGGCCGACTGTATATCATACTTAAATCTTTTATATCCAGCCAAAACAGCAGGAGGGTGAATAGGTGGCATTTGTCCACATGCTTATACGAAACTGTTTTACACTTCTGTCCGATTATTAATGCTACGCAAGCTGGTAAAGACATTTACATTCAATCCCTTATCCAAAGGCTATGTGTGTGTGTGTGTGTGTGTGTGTGTGTGTGTGTGTGTGTGTGCAGGAGGCAATCCAGCTGGACGGAGAGATCCTGTTTTCTTTACTGAAGCGCGTGTCTCCTGTGGCTCATCAGCACTTAAAGAAGCACAAAATTGATCCAGTGCTCTACATGACTGAGTGGTTCATGTGCGCTTTCTCTCGCACACTCCCGTGGGCGTCAGTGCTGCGCATCTGGGACATGTTCTTCTGCGAGGGTTGGTTTCTCACATAAATACTAACTCTTTGTTTCAGATGTACACACACCCAGTTTACTTCAGGCACATAGCACAGCTTACATCTCTGTAGCTTCAGCAGGGCTTCGTGTCTCTGATTTATCGTGTTACTGATTGTCGGAAAATCTTTATACAGTACTGCATGAAAGTGTTTTGATGTTCGATCTTTTGAATATGTGTGTTTTGTGTTGTGTTTAGGAGTCAGAGTCATTTTCCGTGTGGGCCTGGTACTTCTGAAGTGCATGCTGGGATCTCAAGATAAGCTCAAGGCGTGTCCGGGTCAGTACGAGACGATGGAAAGGCTCAGAGCCATAGAACCACAGTACATGCAAGAGAGCTTTCTCGTTAAGGAGGTACACACACACACACACACACACACACACACACACACACACACACACACACACTCTCTCTCTCTCTCTCTCTCTCGCTCTCGCTCTCTCTCTCTCTCTCTATTGTATTAAAAACAGGATCAGAAATATTTAAATCTTTCATGCTCTAATAATAGTTTTTGTCACACTCTTCAATAAAATGTTAACGGATGTGGTCATGTTATCAGCTAATCACATGCTCTCACATGTAAACAGGTTATAACTTTTTCACCAGAGCACCCAGAGAAGAATGTAACCCAATAGGTCCATCTAGTGGATGCAATGCGTCAGTGCAGACCTAACACTAACTGAACTTTGTTTCCTGTTTCTTACTTCTGTTGTCTTGACTGTACTGGATTATCATGAGATTTTATCCACAGCTAATGCTAATGAGTTGCTTGGTCAGACTGAACTCCGATTACCGTATCATATGTTCTATGCAAACCAGGCCAGAAACTCACAGCCAGCTTCCTTTAATGTTCTTTGTTTCCAGGTGATCCATGCAAAAGTTGGCTGAGGCAGCGATGCTCTGTATTTAGATTTCACTTTTTGAAAGTGGCTTGGAGAGATGGATGTATTCGCCAAATAAACTATCAACTATCTCATGGTTTGAGGGATATAAATCTCTTTCAAGTACATGATGCATACCTTTTTCACTTAAAAACAGAGAGGCACATAAGCCACGCCTCCTTTATTAATACTGACAGGCATATAGGCCACACCTCCCTCACTTCACACTGACAGGCACAGGGCTCTTCAACCTGCTGCATAATAAATACACAACGCATGAATCGTTAATTGTCCCTCAACTTTTTTCTTTCTAGATTTTGGAATTGCCGGTGTCCGAGCGAGATATCGAGAAGGAGCATCTCAACCAACTGCGACACTGGAAGGAAACACACGGAGAGTTGCACTGCAAATCTCCTCCCAGAATGCATGGTGCTCGCGCCATCATGGCTGCTGAGCCTCCCAGCAGACAGGACCTACAGCAGAAACCCACCATCATTGTGGAGCCAGCGCCGATCATCAACAACTCCGAGGACGACACGAGAAAGGAGGAGAAAAAGAAAAACAATGTGGGTAAAAAGAAAAGAAAAAAAGACGCTTCACTCAATACAACCAATCAGGATCAGGTACCGCAAGATCAGGCTTTACCCAGCCAATCACAGGCACTGCTGAAGGATACAAGACTTCAGGCATCCAATCAGAGTCTGAGCAGTACAGAACAGGACACCTACCTGTAGAGGAAACCGGGAGGTTGTCCTGACCTGTGAATGTTTACAAACTGTGTCTAAAATCTTTTGGCCCAACTGGCTCTCCCTCAGGGTTCTGCATCAGGTGTGAACGCACTGTGGTTACCAGGATGCAACGGGATCGAACGATGCGATTTTGTTTTATCCATGTGCTTCATGAAGACATTTGTATGGGAGGTTTTTTTATGTCCTGTGTTTATTCATAAGGACCAAGAATGTGTGTCAGTCATGTTACTGTATTTTCCAGATTATAAGGCACAATGATTAAAAGAAACTTTATTTAGTTGTCCTGAAATTTCAGCAGTCGGGAGGAACTCTACCGTTGGATCACTGATAAACCTGGATGTGCACTGGGGCCATGACATCAACAATCTCTATGATGGAGGACAATCGGAAGTGAATCATGGTGATTTTGAGGGAACTTGGTGGAATCTTGATGATAGTGACGATATTATAATTTGGCACCAATCGTGATGGAATTTGGGAATTCGAGTACTGCAGCACACCTTCACAGACTGGAACAGATCTTGATGAATTTGGAACCACGATTCCTTTAAATTTCATCTCTGGAATGCATCTTGCCTCCATTTTATACTCCATTCGCTCTCCAAAGTGCTTGTACATCATGGAACTCCATGATTTTTTTTTTTGTTTGTTTGTTTGTTTGTTTTATTTGTTCGAGGTTTTTTTTAAATCCTGGAGATCGTGGCCCCACTATAAACCCGGGGTAAGGTGTACGTACGGGAAATTTTATGTTCGCTACAAATTACGCTGAGACAGTGACCAAAATCAGACACACCAAAGGTTTTTTAACAGCTAATTCTCAAAATCCAGCAACACTAATGAAAAAATACCTCGACTACACCAGCAGGAAGCACCAAAGCCTCATCGGAACATTGGCTGAACATTGTGGATGACGTCAGATACATTTCAGTTCTAGGCTTTAAATAATGAGAGACTAGTTTCACAGGACGCTTCAAGCAACATGTCTTTATTTATTTTATTTGGAGGCTGTGTTGGTTTAGATACTGCAGTTTATATTTGTAACACCATTTATTATAGTGTGTTTAAAAAACATTCCATTTGGAAGGAGGCTCAGTAACCACTTTATTAATCTCTTTGGAAAACTGTAGATTTTTTTTTTTTTTTTTTAGGAATTCTAAAAGGATCTCAATAATTACCACCAAGAGAAAAAAAATATTCACGTAAGGGCTCGTTTGTTGGTACCTAAATCACGTAAGGAATAAATGAAAATAATCGACTTTGAGGTTGTATTTCATTCCACTACCTCAGTGTTTATTATTTTCCCACAACGGCATGTCCTGGACTGATCAGTTTGCCGACAGCAACAGCTCCTTATTTTTTTTAAAAATTGTTCTTTTTTTTTTTTTTTTTTTTTTTGTCATGCAGCCAGATAACTGATAACAAAACTTGGAAACATTTCACAAATTCAATGTGGTGTTATTTTGGTAAAAAAAAAAAAAAAAAGGCATCAGGCGTTTTTTAAAAAAAAACTGCAGTTCATGTGCTTTGGCCACTAGGGGGTGCAGCATCTCCATCTTTGACCTCAGACATAATGAGCTACAATTTCATTTAGAATAAAATTCAGAAAATAATTCTAAATTTGAATGCGTACATTTGGACTTTTATATTTCAAAATAATACATATACTGCAGTCAACATCAATTAAAACATCACACTCAAGCCAAGATTCAAATCCGACATTTAAGATTACGATCTGGTTGACTCGAATATATTTATAACTAAAAGGAAATTAATAAGATTAATGTATATTTATGAAAGTCAGGCAGGTCAGTGAAGGGGTTCTTATTTCTATCTACAACTCATTCTACACTGGACTGCCCTCGACGTGCAACACAGAATGTTTGAGGATAACGATTCCCGCTAGATACAGATATAAACAAATTTACAGTTTATTCATAACACAATATCTTAATATCTTGTGTCATACAGTCATCAAGCCTTTATGTGAGGACCTGAATTCTGGGTAGGAATGTGCCAATGTTAGGGACCATACACAATAAGTATAATAATAAGACAACTATCAATTGCATGCTAGTTATCATACGAATAAATCAGTTCAGGATGTGCTGTTTGATGAAAATAATCACACCAACACAAAGTTAATTATTTTCCTCTAACACTCAAAAGTGCTTTAATCCCCTAATCCTCTTCAGCTCGGAGATTTAACAGCTACACTTTATTTATTAACCACCACCTCCACCACCACGTTGTGCTTCTTATCTCTATAGTTGCATTTAATGATGTAGAAAGTCTCTAAACAAATTAGTTCCTGTTTTCACTTATGTTATAGCAGCTATAAACATCATTTTCCTTTTCTCTGCCTTGTCCCTAACTTAGTGAAACACAGTTTGTCAATTTGAAACCTGAAATTTCCAGTACTTGTGTTCTTGATGACGTTCCCCTGCCGGATAACTTCAAGTGAAAGGGTGACGTCTGAGTGTTGGACGGTACCAACACCGGACACTCTTTCCAAAAATACACTCGATCATCACCATATAAGCAATCTATTTATGAGAAGCAAATCTCTCTCAATTAGCCATTAATGTCAAAGGAACAAGATCTCACAGAGAGTGTAAACCCCCACTAAGCCCCACAATCCCCCAAAAAAATTCATCTCAAAATGTCGAATCCTTCATAGAATTCCAACATTGAATCTCTCAAATCTAATGGTGTCTTCCATGTCCAAATCTTCATCTCTGGTAGAAACTTCATAAAACTCCACACAACTTTTAAATACCCCACAAACATACATAAAAACCATGGGAAAAACAAGAACCTTCTTAGAGGACGTCATGAACCATGATCACCAGAAGCATTAGTAGGAACTTTTATGGCGGTCTTTTCTGTTAAAGCTAATTTAATAAAGAAAAATGAATGTTTTGTTTTAAGTAAAAGTGGATCGAGATGTTTACAAAACTCTGATCATCCATAAATCTGCTGAAATTAAGTCTATATATGCACAGTACACCCCCAGTGCAACCAACTGGGTTATCAAAGGCCGGCCAATGAATGCACAGTGCAGATCAAAAAAGTTGGACACCCGCTTCCTGCAGGCTTAGTCCAAACTTATGGCTGGAATTTTTTTTCTCTCTTAATCGATCTGTGTATGTGTATACACACTGCTCAGCCATAACATTAACACCACATGGATGGTCTACAACTATGCAGCAAACTACGACGCACGGTCTTGTGACTCTTTTCCGACAATCAGTTTGTGCTCCAGAGATCAGAGCTTCTGACGAAACCGAGAGATTTGAGTTTAACCTCAACGTATAAGTCTTCACATGCAGAACGGAGCCTTGGGCAGCCATGACACTCACGTGCAACATGACCTGTTGCTAGGGACTTTCTAAAGACTCCGCATACCAGGAACACCCACAAAGTCCTGCCGATTTGGATGTTATTAGCTAATCCTAATGTATTTTGTACATTTCTTGCTCATTTTTCTTCCATCCAACATGTCAAGTTCACTTTCTGCCTAATACATCCCATCTCATGGCAAGCGCCACTGTAACGACGTACTCAATATTATTCACTTCAGCTGTTTTTAATGTTATGGCTGATGAGTGTGGATATAATATTGTATATCAATGTTGTGAGAATTGTAAACTCTGTAGATCCGGGCTTTGTATATGTGTGTTTTGAGGTTTTGTTTCTCAGCAGATATTTGCACTTCCATCTCAGTTTTTGGATAAACAGAAGATATTTTCTTGATGAATCTATTTTGCTAATTGTAAATTGCATGACCATATTTGGACACTATACATCTATACATAGTGAACAAAAATTTTCATGTTTATATGAATTTTTTTTTGTTTTTCTTTAGTGTTTGATTTTCAGTTTAATGAAGAGATCGTTATAATACTTCAGCCTTTGTGTTGTCTGGTGTCTGAATTCCATTTACAGATAAACTGTGATGAACCCATTAATCTCGATACCTGAGGTAAGAACATGATACCATCACATCCACACAGTTTCAGCCCAGACTAAAGATACTGTATATTATTACTCGCTGCAGTCAATTGTCATGTATATGCATGGCGTAGTGGTGAGCATGTCGACCTCGCAGTAACAAGGTCTTGGGTTGGATTCCCAGCTCGGGCGTTTCTGCGTGGAGTTTGCATGTCTCCCTGTGTTGCCTCCGGGTACTCCGGTTTCCTCCCACAGTCCAAAAAACATGCACAGTAGGTTAATTGGCTGTTCCAAATCACCCCTAGGTATGAGTGTGAGTATGAATGGTTGTGAGTTTCGGCCCTGCGATGGCCTGGTGAGCTGTCCAGGGTGTACCTCGCCCAGAGTCGGCTGAGATTGTATTGGCACCCTTCTGCCCTGTACATCCATTGGCCTCGGATGGATATTTCCTGGGTTTTGTTGGTATGGTTGTACACAACAAAATGGTGACATGTAGGCTGGAGGATAATAAACACACCCACCGGTCAATGGTCCGATCACTAACTCTAAATTCACAGGGTGTATAAGTTTAATTTGTGGCAGTATATAACCAAATGTTTTACATCTTCCAACTTTGTCCGATTGGACCGTTTTATTTTCCCCTTCTCAACATAGTTCAGAACCGACATGTGCCAAGTGTCATTACGGAATCAATGAGGAAAGAAAGAAAGAGAGGCTGAGTGAGGGGTGGGAGAAGTGAAAGAGTGTTCTGTGTGGATCGTCCTCCCCCGGACACCTGGTCCTCTCACACTCTTTAGGCTCCATGTCAAGATTTGCATCTGAACGGTCCTGGCGCTCTTCTCCTGCTCTCTCTCTCTCTCTCTCTTTGTTTTTCATCTCTCTCTCGTTCCCAGCATTTCACTGCATCCCTCAGCGGATGTGACACACATACACACACTAATGCTAATGGTCTCATAACACCTACAAAGAAAGTCATTATTAATACAACACAATCTTAACATTTATAATACATCGGCTTGCAAAAGTTTTCAGCCTCCCATTTTGTTGCTTTATAACCTGAAATTAAAATGAGTGTTTTATCAGTCAAACCTTAATTTGTACTTCTCCACAACTTTGTCCGTGACCTGTTGGAGAGCTTCTTGCATTTGTGGCATTTGCATTTATTCCATTTGCCAAACGCCCTTATCTAGTGCAACTTAAATTTTTATACGGCCTAGTAATTGAAGGTTAAGGGCCCAACAGTGGTGGCTTGATGGTACTGAGGCTTGAACCTCTGAGTTTTGGGTCAATAGCCGGTAGAGTAGTGGTTAGAGTGTTGGGCTCATGATTGGAAGGTTGTGAGTTCAAATCCCACTGAGACCCTCACTGTGCTAAGACCCCTGGGCAAGGTCTCAACCACAAGTGTGCCTCTGTTCACCCAGCAGTATAAATGGGTACCAGTAAAGATATACTGGGAAGGTAACCTGTGATGGACTAGCGTCCCATCCAGGAGGAGTTCAACTCCTGATTGGTTCACGCTACGGAAACCGGGGATAAGCACCGGCCTGATGAGCCGCTAGGCTCGGGTGTAAAAACCCAAACAGTTAATCAATCAATCAGCCCAAAGCCTTAATCACTGAGCCACCACCACTCTTCATAGTGTCGCTTGCTTTGTAGTAAATCTTGAATAGTGGTTTTGCAGACTCCGGGGCCTTTCAGAACAGGTGAATATATACTTGAATTGTGGCAGTGGTGGCCCGGTGGTAAAAGCTGGATAACTGATCCTAAGGTTGGGGGTTCACACCCCACTCTCCACAGGTTGTCACTGGTCCCCCCCCCCCCCCCCCAGTGCAGATAACTGGGTTATCAAAGGCCGGCCATGTCTCTCACTTTCTATGGTGAGAGGCATGTAAAAGAACCATTGCTGACTATTGTCAAGAGTAGGCTGCAAAGCCGTCAGCATGTTTCTTCCCCTTGCTAAGGGTTGTGTCAGGAAGGGCATCCGACGTAAAAACCTATGCCAAATCAAACATGCGATGATTCGCTGTGGCGACCCCTGAGGAAAAAAGACGACGACGACTCCGGTTTCCTCCCACAGTCCAAATAAACACTGCTGACTTTCGCAACTGCATAGCCGTCAGCATGTTTCTGCCCTGCGATGGCCTGGCGAGCTGTCCAGGAGGAATTCTGCCCTCGCTAAGAGAGAGCGGATTCATGCAAGGGCTGGTGATGCCAAAAGCATGTCAGCATACCAGTAACCAGTATATACGTACGTGAATTGTACGTCAGTGGATCTTATTTAACTAATTATGTGACGTCTGATGGTTATTGGTGGCACCAGATTTTAGAGACTTCACAGCAAAGAGAGTAATAAAATTAAAAAAAAAGAAAAGAAATTAAGATTACACGTTTGCACACAAGTCGAGCCTTACTTAACTAATTCTGTGAATTCTGAGGGCAAGTGTTCTCACCAGAGGTTGTTTATTTATTCAATCCCTTAGATATGAAGTTTCTAAACATTCATTCATTCATTTTCTGAGCTGCTTTATCCTAATTAGGGTCACTGGGAAGCTGATGCTCATCTCAGCCGACTCTCAGTGAGGGCAGAGTACATCCTGGACAGCTCACCTGGCCATTGAAACAAGCTGCTGGCTATGCAGCTACACTTGTCGAAAGTCAGCAATAGTTCTTTTTGCGTGGCTCACGCCATAAACCGTGAGAGACATGGCCGGCCTTTGATCACCCAGTAAATCTGCACTGGGGGACAGCAGTGACAACCGTTGACAGTGGGGCCTGAACCCTCAACCTTAGGATCGGCAATCCAGCACCTTACCACTGGGCCACCACTGGACAATACGTAATCATGTGTCAGTACATATTTTACCCAGAACTGTTTTTACTGACCGTTTTTTTTCCACCGAGTCGTGCTTTGTGTGCTCCACAAGTAATTTTCAGGGTGCCTAGTACGCCTTAAAGGAATCCGTGCAGCTGCATCTACTGTTTAATTAGTTTATTCACAATAGATTTTTCTTATGTATCACACTTTTCGAGAAGAAAGGAAATCCACCGAGATGATTCACTTGTTTCTGTTGAGCCAGCTGTGTGTGTGTGTGTGTGTGTGTGTGTGTGTGTGTGTGTGTGTTCCATCTGGAGAAATATAGTTTAGGATCTGCACTTCATTGTCCCAGCTGCAAGATTCCCGGTTGGGTCCTGAGCTCAGGATGCTGCCTGTGCAGAGTGACCTATGCATGTTCTTCACATGTCCCTGTTTGTGGATTTGTTCTTGTTCCGGGCTCCACAGTTTCATTCTCTCTCAAGCAGATGCTCGTAAATAAAGTGTAGATGCTACACTGAGCATCGATGCGAACGAGTGTGTGAATGTGCATCCATGATGCCCTGCAGTGTTGAGCAGTGTCCCATCTGATCTCAATTCCCATACCTTGTGCTCAGTGTTCCAAAATAGTCGCGTTATTACAGCGCACATTTATCAATATAGAAGTTTGTAGAACATTGATCTGCATCACTTCCAACTTTAGGAGCCAGGGCTTAATGAGATGAATAATAAAACTGGAGCAGGAAAACAAGCCTGGCTGATTTACACTGGAAGTCCATTGTGTACATATGTGTGACTGCATTGCTTCCTATTTTCTAACATATGGACTGGCACTGTAAACTCTCTCTCTCTCTGTCGCTCTCTCTCTCTCTCTCACACACACACACACACACACACACACACACAGAGAGTTCTGTTATGTGGTAGCGATTGCTCTGTGGTTTAACTTTGATGGTCATTGGAATAGAAGACTGAGAAGAACTTTAAACCACAACGAGGAAGTTCGGTGGCTATTTATTAGCCCATAATGCCCCCTCCGGCTGTACATGTAGCGGATGTACATCCACACAATGCCTCACTGACACCTTTCAATTCTCCTTTCTTTTCCTCTTTTTTCCTTCTGCTGTCGTTCAGTACGTACCACTCACTTCCTGTCTCTTTCAGCACAGGTTTTACAAGATGAGCCCTTGTCACATTACGCATACTGGCTATTTCCTTCGTCCTGTTTTCACATCAATATCCATTTATAGTTTGAAAATATATATATATATTTTTTTTTTTTTTTTTTTTAATTAAAAAAACAGGACAATTTCAAAACAATATGTAACACTTTAAAATAAAATCTTGAGAAACATGGGGAGCTTGGAGGGGACAATAATATTCAAAAATATTCATAATAAATGCAAACAGATGGTCATCCCAGAAGCAAAGACTGACTCATGTTTATATGGTGAGCATGCATTGCTTTTTCGTGTAGATTCCAACAGTTCGTATACAACTGAGCTGCTGCAACCCTACACCGCTGTCTGGAGAGTCGGCTCCTCCAGACGTTAGGCCTTTGGTGCTGTAGTGCATACCATAAGTACATAACGCCTAGGAACGAGTGGATTACATAGTAAAAGCGTACTCTGCGAAAATTCCTATGACTGACAAAACAGTGTGCAATAATTAGATCGCAAGGTCACTGGCTCAATTCCCAAATCAGCTTGTATTTGTATGTGTAGCGGGTGGTGAGCCATGATGTTGCTTCCTACAAAGTGCCCTTGAGTAAGGCCTCCACCCCCCCCCCCCCCCCAACTGCTCTGTGGGCACTGATGTATTTAGTCGCCCACTGCTCTAAATGTGTGTGCTCACTTTGGATGGTTTAGGGCGCTGGATCACTGATCCTAAGGTTGGGGGTTCGAGTCCCACTCTCCACAAGGTTGTCACTGTTCCCTCCAGTGCAGATCACGGAGTTATCAAAGGCCGGCCATGTCTCTCACTGTCTATGGTGAGATGTTCATGGAAAAGAACCATTGCTGACTTTCGTAAAGAGGAGCTGCAACGCCGCCAGCGTGTTTCTGTCCCATGCTAAAGGGTTGTGTCAGGAAGGGTATCCGACGTAAAAACCTACGCCAAATCAAACGTGCGAATTATTCGCTGTGGCGACCCCTGATAAAGGGGAAAAAGCCGAAAAAAAATGTCATCAAATGCAGAAATTAAATTTCACTTAATTGCATTAATTACATTATAATTTGAAGTACATTATAATATGCCTATGGGGCGATGAACTCGCCGGACAGGACCTTGTGGCGGTTGAGGTATCTGAGCAGGCGGACGAAAGCCCGAGTCTTTCGCTCCCTTGTGCTCCCTGTCTTGCTCTACTCGAGCGAGACATGGACGCTCACGGTTGAGCTTGGACGACGACGACTGGACTCCTTTGTTACGACTGCCCTTCGCCGCATCTTCGGATACCGCTGGTGGGACTTTGTTACCAACCGGAAGGTGCTCGGGGATGCTGGGATGGTAAGAGTAACCTGTTTGATCCGTGACCGTCAGCTGCGCTACTATGGGCACTTGGCGCATTTCCCGCCTTCGGACCCAGCACACCGGATCCTGTCCGTTCGGGATCCTAGGGGCTGGAGCCGATCGCGGGGACGACCGCGTGCGACGTGGTTGTCGCAGCTGAGGGCTGCCCTGCCAGGGGGTATGGGCCCTGTGCAGGCCTGGTCGATCGCCAGGAGACGGCCGGATGAGTGGACGCGAAGTGCCGTCCCAGCGCATGCCCTCATACCTGACCTGACATTATAATACAGGATAATTAAAAATGCAATATAAATGAACCGGTAAGATAGTAGCCTATTATTCATTCATTCATTTTCTGACCCCCTTAATCCTCATTGGGGTCGCTGGCGCTCATACCAGTCGACTCCGGGTGAGGGCAGAGCACACTCTGGCAAAGTCACTAGGCCATCGCAGGGCGGAAAAATACTGGCGGCTCTGCAGCCTATACTCTTGTCGACAGTCAGCAATGGTTCTTTTACATGAAGCTCACACCGCAGACAGTGAGAGACATGGCCGGCCTTTGATAACACAAAGCCATGCACTGGTGGGGTACAGTGACAACCTACTGAGAGTGGGGGTTGAACCCCCAACCTTAGGATCAGTGATCCAGCACCTTTACCATCTGACCACCACTGTCCGCAGCTTATTATGTCCAAGGCATTTTCATAGTGGAAGTACAACTGGAATAACAGGTCAACCAAAAAGTACTTTTTTTCTCACAACATTGGGTGTGTGAATAGCAACATTCTATGTTAGACACTGTATACATTTAAATTATTCATTTTATTATTATTATTATCATCATCATCTGAACAGAGTCTGATACTGTACTTGCCACCTGATAAACCAATCGCTGTCATATGAGGGTCATACAAGGACATACAATGCAAATGGGAGAAAATTAGATGTCCTCATATAAGGGCAGGGGGTCGCACAAGGCTGTTGGTGCTTTAGATGAAGCAATACGGCCTGCTGTAACTTGCTTCAAAACCATGAACCTACAAAATCCTGCCGATGATCTTCACTTGCTGACTTCCCCCTCACCGGCACGTTTTACCGCCCCAAATGATTTACGACTCCAATTTCCAGGTAAGGCACTTTACAGCGTTTCTTTTAGCCACCTAGCTTTGCTTTGTTGTTGTTTTTGTTGTTTTCCCTGACTGGGTATATGACACATCTGCTAATGATCCTTTATATATGGTATGGTAGGCCTCCGTCAGTCCCGAAGGACTGTGGCTGCGCTCTGGCTGGTATCCCGGCTGGTGATACTCCCCAGTGCGCAGAGCCTGGGTAGGGAGTAATGAGGGACAGGCTGTTACCCAAGCAGCAAGTGCCCCCCCCCCGTCTCGGCACCACCAGAAGGATCCAATGGAAAGGCAAGTGCCGATACGACTGGGTGCCGCTGCAGGAGAGAATCTACGGTCAATTTAGAACGGCCAATTAACCTACAGTGCACGTCTTTGGATTGCGGGAGGAAACCGGAGCACCCGGAGGAAACCCGCACAAGCACGGGGAGAACATGCAAACTCCACACAGAAACGCCCAGGCCGGGAATCGAACCCAGGCCTTCTTGCTATGAGGCGGACGTGCTAACCACTACGCCACCGTGCCGCCCTTTATATATAATAATAATAATAATAATAATAATAATAATGATGATGATAATTGTTATTTTATTTCCTTCCTGATCCTCAGTCTGCTGTCTCTGATTTTCCTTTTATCCCCTTCTCTTTTCTTTCTCTCTTACAACCAAGAGAAATCCTTCGTAATCACATTTAATCCTGAGTGTATCGTGTGTTTTTTTGTCCTCTTTTATCGCTTAAAACGTGGGCAGGAGAACACATGATACACTCATTGTTGAAATGGATATTTGTGAGTCCACTGTTGCTAGGGAACTTGAAAAAAATTGAACTCGCGCATTGAAAGAAATGCATTGAGAACATAAACATTTACATTGGATGTGTTGGCAATAATGAATGGAAGACTCACAGTATGTGATGTTTCACCGCGACAATAAATAGCGACAAAGCTAACTGATCTTCTATGGCTTCTGTTTCCGTGAGGATAGAAAGCTCATGTAGATTAATATAAAGAATTTACATCTTTTTTTTTTTTTTTATGAAACGGTCCAATTTTTCAATTTATTTTTGGTATGAATCATTCTGCTGTACTTTATTGAAATTGATAATACCGCTCTGAATCACAAACTAAAGCCTCAAATTGAGCCCGAGGTGATTTTCATTCTGACGCATTCCTGCATTCTTCACATTTAACTTGTTTAACATGGAAAGATTCTAGCGGGGCTTATGGGAGTGTTTCACAGCACGGAGAGTAATATGTTTAACCTCACAGACGGGAAGAAAGCATGGCCTAAGGACGTATGAAGTTTGGGAGTGAGCAGAGGAAGTGAACACAGGAAAATGTTCCATCACAATTTTTGTTTTTATACAAATTCTGAAATGTGGAGACTAATTAAAAGTGTACAAGATAGAAAAATAGAGTCCTGTAGATTTAAGATGGAGAATTCACTCTACGTCACATGAATGATTTAATCACAGCCGCCACTCATTCATCTATCCAAGCTGCACTGGTCCAGTTCTGGTGATCCTGAGCTTTCAGGTTCCTGTTTCTGGCTGGTAATGTGTCCTCTTCACCGTTTCACAACTCTGCATTCTGACACCTGGTTCATCTCACCATGCTTATAAGGTGTGAAGATTTAAATTACTGTAACCTTCTTGTCAGTTTGATCCAGTCTGGATTGGAATCTTCTCGGATCTCTAGTTACAACGACAGCGTTGTAAACAAAACTACACTTCAGTAAAATCACAGAGATCAGAACTGTGGACGTGTGTGTGTGTGTGTGTGTGTGTGTGTGTGTGTGTGTGTGAGAGAGAGAGAGAGATTATTTTCAATACCCACTGAAGAAGCTTGTGGTTGTTTCATTTTCTTTTGTTTATTTATTGACTGATCATTTTCTAAACCGCTTAATTCTAATGAGGGTCACAAGGAGGCTTGTGTCCAACTCTGCCGACTTTGTGCAAGAGATGAGTATACCGTGGGCAGCTCACCTGGCCATCGCAGGGCACAATCACACTGACACCCGATGGCCTATTCTTGAGAAATGACAGACCGCGAGAGACAATGCTGGCCTTTGATAACCCAGTTACCATAGACGCCCAGAGCGCTTAAAAAAATTGGGGTGGGTGGGCACTTATTAAAATGTTTACCAGCGGAGTGGAACGGTTAGTAGTTATTACCATAGAGGTGGAAAACATGAATAATAACAGAACAATAAAAGAGTTTTACTGGTACTGTATTTGTATTATTCATTTTGTGGTATCAACCAAACTACTTATAAATTTACTTACATACGCTATAAATTCTTATAATAACAACTATGGTGTAGGAAACACAGTGATAGTGCCACTACCACCTACTGGAGGCCATTGGAGGCACGGTGGCGTAGTGGTTAGCACGTCCGCCTCACAGCAAGAAGGCCCGGGTTCGATTCCCGACCTGGGCGTTTCTGTGTGGAGTTTGCATGTTCTCCCCGTGCTTGTGTGGGTTTCCTCCGGGTGCTCCGGTTTCCTCCCACAATTCAAAGACATGCACTGTAGGTTAATTGGCCATTCTAAATTAGGGACTACAGATGGAAGCTAGTTATATGATGTAATGATGTAAGATGTATGATATATGATGTGAGGCGACCTTGAGTGCTGAGAAAGGCGCCATATAAATAAAATGTATTATTATTATTACTGTAGAGGATGCGCCTTTACACTCGGTGGCAGTGGCGCTCTCACTGTGTTCCCTATGGTGTAGGGAAAAAAGCACCGAGCAAACAATATGAAGTGCAGTAAACACTATTTATAGTCACGCGCATGAACTGTTGTTTTTTTTTCTTCCTACAGGTGGCATCACAGAAAATAATTGAGAAGCTTGCACAAGGCATTCTCAGAGCGCTGAGGAATACATGCGGAAGAATACAAGGCTTATAAAAGCCATTTCCCCAGCAGAGCTCATAAATCAAAATTTTGCTCGTTGGATGGGGAAGATTTTTGGTGGGATATATATATATATATATATATATATATATATATATATATATATATATGTATATATTATATATGTATATGCATATATATATATATATATATATAAAATATATGTATGTGTGAGTGTGTGTATACTAGTGTGTGTGTGTGTATATATATATATATATATATATATATATATATATATATATATATATGTGTGTGTGTGTGTGTGTGTGTGTGTGTCAGAAAGGTAGAAAACAGTCTGATGCCTGATAATCATCAACAGTAGCGTGCTTGAAGGTGTGTGTCTTGAGGAAGTTAGCTGAGGTCGAAGGTCAAACAGATGCTTTTGCTGTCAGGAGCTGACAGGAAGTAGACTTGCCTGTTTACCGTTTGTGCAGGACGACTCTAAGGTGAACGAGCCGTCTAAGTCGACCTCTATTCTACACATGTTTAACGTTGAGTGTCGGATATTTTCCTCCATGGGTTTTAGGAACTTTGGTGGATTAGGATAAGACACAATTCCCTTTTTCCCTCATTACATAAAACTTCAAAACCACCAACAGTGCCATAAATTCTACAAATGCAGGGACCTTCGTAGTTGATTCATATGCACGAGGTCATAATGTCTAAAACAGGTGTAGCTCTCAAAGCTAATATGGTGGCGTGATGTCATATATGCTGTTTGTTTACTGGTAAATAATTGAAATAATTTTAAGCAGGAATTGGAGCATTTGGTGAGTACAAACCTTTACCAAGTGCAGCAAACTGCCATTTGTCAAAAAAAATCTCATAATGTTTATTAATCCTGAAAAAATTCCTGGATCTAGAATCTGATCTGGAGCATCTTCAAAATTAAATTGAGTCTTCGCTGTTTAAAGCCATGCCTCCAAACATAACTTTATGCATCAACCTTTCTCAAGTAGGATCTAAACATGACTACCTAGCTTAAGTCAATTACTGTTTCTTTAAATTAGCACAAAGGAAACATTATTTTTCTGTACAAACTTTTTTCTCACTGGCTTCACATCATTAACAAGCAACTTCTAAACACTTGAACTCTATCACTTGATTCCACATGATATATGTTTTTTAAATCATATGTCAATATTTTTAAAAGTGTGGAAAAGAGGTGAAGAAGCGTATGCAAGTTGGTTGGAATGGTTGGAGAAAAGTGTCCGGTGTGATGTGTGATAGGAAGGTATTGGCAAGAATGAAAGAAAAAGTGTACAAGACGGTGTTGAGGCCAGCGATGTTGTATGGGTTAGAAACAGTGGCCCTGGGGAAAAGACAGGAGGCAGAGCTGGAGGTAGCAGAGATGAAAATGTTGAGGTTCTCTTTGGGAGTAACGAGGATGGATAGGATCAGGAATGAGTACATCAGAGGGACAGCACATGTAAGAGGTTTTGGAGACAAAGTCAGAGAGGCTAGATTGAGATGGTTTGGACATGTACAGAGGAGGGATAGTGAGTATATTGGTAGCAGGATGCTGAGGTTGGAACTACCAGGCTGAAGACCAAAGAGACGATTCATGGACGTGGTGAAGGAGGACATGAAGGTAGTTGGTGTAAGAGAAGAAGATGCAGAGGATAGGGTGAGATGGAGACAGATGATTCGCTGTGGCGACCCCTGAAGGGAACAGCCGAAAGGAAAAGAAGATGATGTCAATATTTTAAAACAGGTGCATTAATGTGATTTTACGTTAACATACATTCATGTTATTTATTTTTATTAGGCAGCTGACATTTGATGAGTGCCTTGACCTCAATTCACTTCACATTCGTGGTTACTTAGACTGATACACATATATATATATATACCAGAGAATAAAAGTATTCCTTCACTTGCTTAATTGCTTAAATAGCCCTTATGGTAGATTTACAAACCCTGGCAAAAATTATGGAATCACCAGTCTCGGAGGATGTTCATTCAGTTGTTTAATTTTGAAGAAAAAAAGTAGATCACAGGCATGACACAAAACTAAAGTAATTTCAAATGGCAACTTTATGGCTTTAAGAAACACTAAAAGAAATCAAGAAAAAAATGTGGTCATCAGTAACAGTTGCTTTTTTACACCAACCAGGGGAATCAATTATGGAATCACCCAATTTTGATGAAAAATTATGGAATCACCCTGTAAATTTCTATTCCCCAAACTAACACCTGCATCAGATTAGATTTGCTCGTTGGTCTACAGTTAAACAGGAGTAATCACACCTTGGAGAGCTGTTGCACCAAGTGAACTGACATGAATCATGGCTCCAACAAGAGAAATGTCAATTGAAACAAATGAGAGGATTATCAAACTTCTTAAAGAAGGTCAGTCATCACGCAATGTTGCAAAAGATGTTGGTTGTTCACAGTCAGCATTGTCTAAAATCTGGATCAAGTATGTTGTTAAAGGCAAGCATAATGGTAGACCAAGGAAGACATCAAAGTGTCAAGACAGAAAACTTAAAGCAATATGTCTTGAAAACAGAAAATGTACAGCAAAACAAATGAGGAACAAATAGGAGGAAACTGGAGTCAACGTCTGTGACCAAACTGTAAGAAACCGCCTAAGGAAATGGGATTGTACATAACGAAAGCCATCATCAAAAACAAGGTTAAAATGTGTCAAGAAAAAGCAATCGTGAACTGTGGATGACTGGATGAAAGTCATATTCAGTGATGAATCATGAATCTGCATTGGGCAAGGTGATGATAGAACTTTTGTTTGGTGCCATTCCAATGAGATTTATGAAGACGACTGCCTGAAGAAAGCATGCAAATTTCCACAGTCATTGATGATAAGGGAATGCATGCCAGGTAAGGGCACCGGGGAGATGGCTGTCATTACATCTTCAATAAATGCACAAATTTAGGTTGAAATTTTGGACACTTTTCTTTTCCCATCAATTGAAAAGATGTTTGGGGATGATGAAATCATATTTCAAGATAATGCATCTTGCCACAGAGCAAAAACTGTTAAAACATTCCTCGAAGAAAGACACAAAGTCAATGTCATGGTCTGTAAATAGACCAGATCTCAATCCAATTGAAAACCTGTCTGTGGAAGTTGAAGAAAATGGTCCATGACAAGGCTCCAACCTGCAAAGCTGATCTGGCAAAAGCAATCAGAGAAAGTCGGAGCCAGATTGATGAAGAGTACTGATTGTTACTCATTAAGTCCATGCCGCTGAGACTACGAGCTGTTATAAAATCCAGAGGTGGTGCAATAAAGTACGAGTGGTGCATTGAAGTGTTCTTTTGTTGTTGGATTTTATGATTCCATAAGTTTTTCCTCAAAACTGAGTGATTCCATAATTTATTCCCCTGGTTAATCTAAAAAAGTAACTGTTACTGACGACTCTTGGTTTCTTTTAGTGTTTCTTAAAGCCAGAAAGTTGCCGTTTGAAACAACTTTAGTTTTGTTTCATGTCTGTGATCTGCTTTTTTTTTTCCTGCAAAATTAAACAAATGAATGAACATCCTCCGAAACTGATGATTCCATAATTTTTGCAAGGGGTTGTATAATGGGGCCACAATGTCCACGATGTCAGAAGATCTGCGAGAATGTCTGCGAGAATCTGCGAAGATTTGCGAGAATGATGGTGAGTGTGTGGGAGAGTCATGTGGTCAAATAGTGATGATTTTAAGTGAACTTGGGGGAAATCATGGATGATTAAAATGAGATTAAAATTTTTTACTGTCGAAATATTTTTCCACAATCTTTACGATTTAACACCAAATCCTGAGAGAATGTTGAAGTGGTAGTAGAGTGTAGTGGACTTTAACAGACCTTGATGCACCTTCTTGGGATTTCAATGCATTTAGAAATATGATTCCTTCAAGGATCTTCTTTGGTGTGAACCATCCCCCCCACCCCCTCTTTTTTTTTTTATACCTCTATTGTGCTCAAAGCATGCCAGTCATGGTCATACATCAAAAGAATCCTAACACAACGTGAGGAATCTAAACAGAATCAAACAGAACATGTGAGCATTTCATGTTGACCACAAGAGAACTTGAAGGAAGATCATGAATACTGTATCATGGCAGATCTTGACCAGAATCGTGTTGGCTTTTTGTAATTGTGGCGATCGTGGACGTTGTGGCCCGAGTATAAACCCAGCATTACTTAATTTATTTGCTGTGTATAGTATCAAAATTAGGTATATGTTTGGAAACTACATTTTTTTTTAAAAATGTATTTATTTTAGAACAAAAATGTTAATTCATTGAAAAGCGACATTTGACTCTTTGTTACCAGTTAAGGTTCACCTCTGTCCCATTTCACTGCTGATTTGATGTGGGATTAAACCTCAGATACATCCTGGAATTTTATGGTTGGGCTGCAATTAACCTTATGATCACTACCAAGCGTTGTGTCTTGGTTGATGGGGGTAATTGGAGGTTCATTCCCATTGTAATGGTGCACGCATGGCGTGTGTGAGATAGAGGGTCACGAGAGTGCGTTGGCTTCTAATTTGTGCACTGTTTTTACACTGTAATCTCGAGAGCCTTTTTCCTGGCATTGTTGCTGCACTATCTCCCATCTTCCTCCTTGGTAAGGAAACCAGGACTGTTCATACAGAACATACACACACACGCACACACACACACGATCCAGAAAACTGAAGCGATGGTAAGGTTGAAGAGAGCAGCCTCAATGAGATATTTAATCCATCACAAAGCTCTATTATATCAAATCTTCACTATTCCTCCTCCATAACAGCTTTATACTGGGCATGAGGTGGGAATACGCCCTAGATGGAACTCCTGTCCGTTTCTACCTACTGTCATATATTTTAGACCCTAGAAGAAACCTACACAGGGTGAACCTGCAGAACTCTTCCCAGACAGTAACTGCTGATGAGGTCCCTGATGTCCGATGAAATTCATGTTACAATTAATCTGTTTATATTGACCCAAATCTTTGTAGTCATGTGTCAGCCAGAATTCAGGTCAGAAGAAATCAAATTTCTGAGTAGTAACTATTGTCAAAACTGTAAAAACAATATGGCGGCACAATAATTTTACCTCAGGATGTCTATGTTAATACAGTACTACCTCGTCTAAGAAGTGTCCCTTAACGATAATGATTTTTTTTCCCATGATACGAGCTTAGAACCCTCCAAATATCTGCTTCATCCAAAGAGCAAAAATTCACTCTACAAGCTCTCCTCGAATTGGCTTTTCCGGGCCAATTAGTCTCACATTCTTTCGCGTGTATTCCTCCGCGCTTCGAGAGTGAATTGTGCAGTGCTTCTCAATTGTTTTCTGTGAAGCTCCCTCTAGGAAGAAAAAAATAAACATTTCACACCCCAGAACCTGATTATAAATAGTGTTTACTGCACTTCATATCGTTTGCTTGATGCTTTTTCCCTACACCATAGTGTGCCAATGAGACTGCCATCGCCAACTATTGTAGTGGATGTGCAATTACACTTCATTTTAGTACAGTATGGCAAAAAAGCATGTTCCCCTTGGTCATATGTACCCACTGGTATCAGAGCATGCACCCCACTATTTGAGAAGCACTGGCCTTGGGGAAGCTCACCATGAGCCTTTCCTCACTGGCATTCGTAGCATGCACACGGACAAAATTCTCCTCCTCTGTTACGCATCTTCGCCGCAGTCAATGATCGAAATGGTTAGTTGACTTATTGTTTATTTTGGTTTTATTATTTATTATTAATTATGATTAATGTTAACATAAGTATTATTATAATGAAATATTTATTGTTTTTATATGTTTATCTTTATTATATAACCTGCTACAAACATGTATATTTGACCTAATATAAGTTTGAGATGGGGTTGGAACGGATTCATTGGTTTTCTGTTATTTCTTATGGGAACAATTATTTGATTTAAAAAGCTTGCCCTCGAAACAGATTAAATTCATTAGCTGAGGTATCACTGTACATGCATGTAGCAGGGTGGCGAGTAGTCGAGACTGTAACCACAGTTGTTGTCAAAGAAACTATACAAGTTCTATAAAATACAATACAGTCATAATAAACAGTACTAAACAAATGTACGAAACAATCTAGTACAAAAAAATGATGCCTCCATGTTCGCCGTGTTAGCCACCATTTAAACAGCTAACTCTAATGGTACTGTATTTACTTCCTTAAAACATCAACATATACACGTCTTATAAAAACCATACAGTCTCATATAACAATGTTTTTTAATGAAACAAAAGTACTATGAGGTATGCACAGTTAAATTTTAATTATAGCTGAGAATCTATATAGGTAAAAATATCTAGTTATTTTGCAGGGCAGCATAGTGGCATAGCAGTTAGCACTTGCACCGTTCAGTAAGAAGGTGAGCGAGGCGAAGGTGCTTCCGTGTGGAAGTTTGCATGTTCTCCCCATGCTTGCGTTGGTTTCTTCTGGGTGCTCTGTTTTCCTTTTACATTCTAAAGATATGCAGACTAATTGGAGATTATGGATTGTCCCCTAGGTGTGAATGTGAAAAGGGATGGTTTGTGTAAGTTGCCTTTGCGAAGGTGTGGTGCACCCTGAACAACTCACCAGACCATCGGATCTGGTGGATGGATTCCATCGAGATCATCGAGGATGGATTCCAGCCTCGCCACAACCCAAATAAAGTATAAATCTGTTCAGGAAATGAAACTTTTTAATTTGTTCACGGTCATTGCTGGGAGTTTTATGTTAAGGGAGAATTTCCCTTTGAGGCTTTTTTAGCTGTATACCAGGAGTTATTGACTTATGACCTCTAGTGATGTCATAGTATTGATTAAATTATTATAGCTAGCTAGCTAGCTAAGAAACATGGACGAACACTGTTACACACAAACATCTTTAAAATGGGTGTACTGTACGTACTTTTTTGTTTTAAAAAGAAAAGCAAAATTGTGATGTAAAAAAATAAATGTGTATGCTATCTTCGGTGTTTACATAAAATTAGTTTGAACTTGTGCATTGAAAGCGGAGCTTCACACCTATGCAAATGTCATGAAAGGCCATGAGCTCCATTTTGTTCTCAGGTCTGTGCTCATGTGCCGACACAGCCATTGGTGCTGATTGCACTTGCATGTCGGCAGCCTACCATTTCACACTGAAACATTTTCGGACCTCTGCTTTAAGGAAGTGCCTAAATATTTGTTAGCGAGGTGCTGAACAATATTTAATGCCTTTTATACTCTGTAATGATGTTACGGAGGCTTACTGAAATGTAAAGAAAATGTCCATTTTAGACATCTTGTGTTTCCTTTGGTAAACCAATCAAAAGAAGAAAGAGAAGGAGTATAGCACAATGGTTTTAATATAATTAATACACACATCCATGTGTTGAAAACCTTGTTAAGTATACAAGTGTCTTGCACAATAGTGATGACGACAGCTGTGTGTGGGGAGGAGGGGGTTGAGAGGATGGACCAACGGACGGCTAACCGCTTAAGCGCTTCATTATAATGTGGACTGATTGCAAAACCATATGGCTGCAGCTTTTCAAATCTTACCCTACAATAGAGTATTATGCTCCAGCCCCACCTTCATAACCAAACTACAGCAGGTGGGTGTGGATGTGTTTACAATTAAATAGTGTGACAGATTTCCATTTCAATCCATCACAATTGACAGTCAGTCCATTAATACTTATCCTGTTCATTCATTCGTTTGCTGAACCACTTAATCCTATTAGGGTTGCGGGGAGACGAGAACCGATCTCAGCTGGCACTGGACGGGGAGATACACCTCGAACTAGGCAATACTGTACACACAACCATTCACACTCACATCTAGGGGCAATGTCAAACATCTGATTATCCTAATGTGCATGCCTTTAGACGATGGGAGGAAACCAGAGTACCAAGAGGAAACCCTCACAAAGAAGGGACTCTAATCAAAGACCCTTTCCGTGAGGCTGACGCACTAACCACGTCATAACGATACTTATTCAATGTACAGTTGCGGTGTAGTTTTTGATGAGAACAGTTCACGGTCTCCTGTGAAAGAAGTCCACATCACTGTGTTGAATTGGTTTTTTTGTTTGTTTGTTTGTTTGTTTGTTTTTGTTTTTTTGAAGTTGGTAAATACTGAGGCTCAATTTTACAATTTCGGTATAATTTAGGCCAACTGACGTAATTTTTCATGTAGTTTACCAGCACATCCTGGGGACTTGTTGATGGGTACAATATTTTTGTCTCATTTCCACTGTCTCCATACCTTTACATTGAAGAATCCACTGTCAATCATGGTTATCTTTTTTTTTTTTTTTTTTTTTTTTTTGCTAATAGATTTGTTAGCATAAGTCATAAGCTAGTTTACTGATTAAAGTCACCTAGCAACAAAATTTTTTTTGTGATATTCTCTTCTGAATTATTTGGTCATACTGCATCCATTATATTTTATAGATTAGCTTTAGTCTTTAACTAGCTTATGCTTGGTGTTGATATTTACTAGCTGCTTAGCAACTTGAACTGTCAGTGTAAGCACAGATCTACAAGTTCTCTATTGAGGCAGAATAAGGACCGTGAGCAAAATTTTTAAAATATTTTATTTCATAAATTTATTTTATTTTTTAAATAATCAAAATCAGAAGCACCTGCACCTTATAAGGACAAATACAAGATTCAGTTGCTTGTCACACGATACAAATAGAATAGTTATTAGTAAAAATGCTCAAAGATCAGGATGGGTTTCGTGTTGTTTATTAAAGCTGCTAATTGATGGAGACTGATGGAGGTCAAGAGGTTGTGCGTGTGTGTGTGCCATGGATTTTGGCTGAATGAAGCCCCCACATTGGCCCAAAGGAAGAGGAAAACCCGAGGGATTTATTTAGAATTTTTACTGCCGCTGGTGTTTGTGTTGACCGCAGGAGTGTGAGCATGTACGCTCTTATCTGAGGCCGCCTGCTCGACCTCTTATCTCCCAGTCGAGCGTTAAACGGATCCTGCTGTTCCCAGCATGCAGGACGGAGGAGGAGAGTGGGATTGGAAAATAGTTTGAGTGGTACAGAGAATAAGAGACACACAGCTGAGACGAATCTAATCTTCCTGTGACGGTCACATCCAAAACCTAATTCCAGCTGGCTTGCATCATCTTATCTATTTAGTGCTCTTTATGTCCAACACAGTGTCAGTTATGGTTCATTTTCTGACGCCTTCCCTCCAAATACTGGATAGTTCAAAATAAATACGACATAACAAATAGTACAAATAAAAAACTAACAAGAGAAACCTTGAACATGTATACGTACAACTCCGCCACCCCAAAAGAAAAAAAAAAAATTCAGAATTTTGAACTACCTTTTTGCAACTGCAAGTCTCCGACGATAAGCCATCCAAGAGTTGAAGGAGAACTGCTGCAGCTCCTTCAGGAATTTCTCTTCAAGGATTTGCCTGTATACCATATACCATCTTTATATATATATATATATATATATATATATATATATATATATATATATATATATATATATAGGGATCCCTCACTTTCCGCGGTTAATTGGGACCGAGAACCCCGAGACCACCGAATTCTGCGAACTAGGATCAACCCCCCCCCCCCGACTGACGTATACATACATGTATGTGTATATAATATCAATAAATACATATTCAACACTATAAGTGCTTATAATAACAATTAAACCTTCAAAAATAATGCACAAGATGTAAATAAAATATAAGCACACATACATATAGATGCATACACGCACGCACGCAGATGCGTGTGCACGCACTCAGATGCACACCTCACGAAAACGTAAGTAGTTTTGATGGGAGGTTTTGGGTTGTTTTTGTTTTGTGTTTGTTTAGGGGGGTGCATAATTTGGCCTTGTTTTTGCAGCATTTTCCTTAACCTTTTCCCCTATTCTTCCTTAATTTCCTGATTTTTTAATTCGATGAATATTGAAGAAAAAAAAAAAAAAAAGCGTGATGCACTGATGCCACGTGTGTATATATATATATATATATATATATATATATATATATATATATATATATACATACCATGAGTACCATCAATCATTCTCTCAAATCTCAAATCTGACCAATTTCCCAACTAAAGAAAAACATCCCCACAGCATGATATTGTCATCACTATTCTTCACTGTGCCGATGGTAATCCGGTGGGTGTAATGAGGGGGCTCTGCATTAGATTTTGTTTGATGGTCTAAAAATTTTGATTTTCTTTTTAACCCAACTCCAATTTATACTTCTCCTCAGAACAACAGGTTAAAATCCTGTAATACTTAAATTCTACACAAATAGACCTTATTTAAATTTAGATTATAGGACTACTAAAGGTTACTGGTAATTCCCGGTCCAATTTTAGGGCTTCACAACAAAGGGAGTAAATGCAAATGCATGCTGCACTTCTTTCGTATATTTTTGTTTTATTAACTTTTTCATCTCATTTCACTCCAATTTGGACTATTTTGGTATAGATTCATTACATAAAATCAAAAAAACTAATTTATTTCAGTTACAAATTGTAAGGCAATTAAATATCTTTTTCACCTTTTAAAATTCCGCATATAAGACTGCAGTAAGACACGGTGTTATTATCTGTGATGTGCGGTGAGGTTGACAGCTGGTGAGGCACTGACTTTTTTAGAGTCTGATTTACAAATACAAATGAACTCACAATAGTATATTATTCATACAAATGTGTCTTATCTCATATCAGCAGTCTTTACACAAACATGATGCATATTTCATGTGAGGTCAAAATTTATTCCAACTGCGTTGGTCTTTCTTTAGCTACTTCTTGCTGTTTTGATTGAAAGAACAGATTTGTGAATTTTTTCATCTTGGAAACGTAGTCTTCCATTTTGATAAGACAGATTGTGAAGGAAATATAAACTGCAAATGAAAATAATTGTCAGTCAGGTTAGAATCTGTGGGCTCACAAGCACCCTCTGTCATGAGTCAGGGGTACTGTTTGCCTCACTGAAGAACTTTTTTACAAGGTTTTATGATTAATCTGTAGCCTAAACACATTACAGAAATACATTTTTATACATTATCCATGTTATAAAAAGGCAGAGCATACAATCTGATTGTCCGAAAGCATTTCATCTGTGATATATAAACTGACAGCGAAACATTATTTGCATTGCATACCAGCACTGTTTGTGAGGGATTCCTGCATCCACTGAGCGGCACAGCAAATATATTACCTCCCTGTATTTGCAAGGGACATCTGGAAATTCTGCAGTTCTTTATAATACAAAATAGTTTTAATATTGGATTCGAATGGTAAAAGTGTTTGTAATACATACCAGCATACAAATATTAACATTTATTATATTTTAAGATTAACTTTTTTTTTCAAGATTAAAAAGGGAGGCTCTGCCTCCCTGAATGAACGTCACTGGCTATTATTGCAGTTAGCACTAAATATAAATCATAATTGAAGATTTGTCGTAACTCTGTAACAATGATGCGTGCTGTTCCTCCTTCCGCCCTGTCATACTTTATTTTTCACTCTCTGTTTTTAGCAGGAAGAGAGACAATGGTCTAATCAATAAGACAACCATTGGTTGAGGACATAGCCTGGCTCCAGTAGGCAGAAATAGAGGTCATTTCCTGTCAGCCAGGCCCGTCTTCCTGTAGAAGCCCAGAAGGCACCGGTGCTGTAGTGGGCAATGATGAGTGCATCAACCTCAGGGGATTCTGGGTAGACACTATGGCGACAAGGACCAGCAACACTGTGCAGAAGTAGTCAGGTAAAAAAAAACGTTTCCCATCATATGATGTGTAAGACATCTCCTTAATAAGAATAACAGAAATCATTTTAATCTGCTTAATTACTTAATCTAATAAATAAATTAGGTGTTTATTTTAGATATCTTTACTGCTTAATGATAATTCATCATCATCATCATCATCTGACCAATCAGAATCAAGCATTGATCAATAATGTGGTAGACTGATAGATTTCTGTAATTAGCACAATTAGAATGTGTTGATCTTAAACTCACGGTTTGAACTCAACACTCTGAGTACGTTTACCATCCAGCCTGAGGTCAACTGGTGCGCCTGTCTGCTATTTTTGTGTCTCTTTAAAAAAAAATCCAACTGGCTGCTTTTCTTATGGATCTTAAAGCATCACTTCGGGATCAACAGGCCCTTCAAGGACATCCCTGTTGTGCACAAGTTTGGCGTGAAAGTCAAATATTTACATCAGTTGCGGATCCCCTCTCTCCCAAACAAAGCTACAACAATGGAGTGACAGACTGATTACTCCAGGTGAAATGCCTCTATCGTCAGCAGCACAAGCCGGACACACTTACTCCAGAGATAACGCTTCCTTCTTCGCTGTGATAAGGAAGACTAGGCACTGACCCATGGCTCGTTTAAAAGAGCACAACTTTTGGCATCAGTCATGACTGAAGTTGCTAATACTATTAGCGCGCCCGACTACAAAGCAAAGTCATTACTCTGGATAAACTGAGACGCCACACTATTGGCCAAGTTTCACTCATCTAAAAAAATCCCATGATTTAAGATGCAAGGAAACTAGTGCTGAGTGCTGACTTCCTCATCATGTTTATCAGCATTATAGGGTCAATCGTGTAGGGGAAATCCAAATGCAGTGAAACAAATCAGAGCCAAAGAACACTCGTTGGTTAGTTTAGAGCTAATTGGCGGGAGCGATGGAACTTCCGGATATTTTAATGAGTCAGATCATTTGAAGCAACTCACCAATTAGAGTCGACTCTTTAAACTCATTGATAATTCTTCTCATGTGAACATTATTTGCAGATACAGTAGGCCCTTGACAATTTGTGGTTTTGCACTCGCGGCTTTGCATATTCGCAGATTGCCGAGCATCTGTCACGTGATTCAAATTCAGCCAATGGCTGTTCTCCCTCCTGCTGATTGGTTGAGATGATATAACACCCCTTTTCCTCATTTGCGAACACTTTGTGCCTGCGCTTTTTTAGTGTGTGTGTTTTTAATTACAGTTAAGCTCCATCATGCCACCCAAAATCTGCGCACTTTCTCAGCTTCTGGTAAGGTGCTGAAACGCCAGAAAAAGGTAACGTGCTGCATGAAAAAGTAAAACTGCTTGATATGATTCAAGAAGGGAAACCTTTGGCTGCAGAAGTGCTAAGAAGGTGAATGTTGTATGAAACAAGGTCATGATCAGAATGGAATCTGCCTTAGTATTCTGGATACTTCTAGTTCAGGGGTCGGCAACTTTTGCCATTCAAAGAGTTATTTGGACCCGTTTTCCACATTAAAGAAAACACTGTGAGCCACAAATCCTTTTTTGACATTTAAAATCAAATAACACTGCATATAATGTTTTTTTCCCTTTTTCCTTCATGTTAATATAAAACAACAATGTGTTGCATTGATTTAAATGACTGCAGAGACAATTAAATTACAATTCTGCTTGCAACAAAAACATTTAGATTAAAAAAAAATTGCCAGTCTCCTCGCGACCCTAATTAGGATTAAGTTGTTCAGGAAAGAAATGTATGTGTTAGAGTCCTTCTTGTATTTTTATAAAGCAAAAGAATATCCATCCCACGATGCATGGGACGGGTTGCAGCCAGATGTGTCACGGATTGGGTCGCCTACCTTACCATCATTCATTAGTAACATTCCAGCAGACCTGAGATATCATACACATACACACACACACACACACACACAGACAGACGGTAAGCAGTGGGTGACTGCTCATTTGTGCATCTATCGCACCATTTGCACTCATTTTTTGCCCACTCCCTTCATATACTGTATTTTCTTCCATTCAAATTGCAGTAGTTCATCTGGATGCTGCTCATTTAACCGTTTGCACACTGTGTGTGTGTGTGTGTGTGTGTGTGTGTGTGTGTGTGTGTGTGTGTGTGTGTGTGTATGTAACAGAGAGACCGAGAGAGAGAGGGAAATAATCTTCTTCAAAGCCGAATTCCAGAGTCGAATTTAACATGTATACTAATGCTGCTAGATATCACAGATGACATTTCACTCTCCTTTTCCAGAAATTATGTGTATTCACAATCTTATAAATAAACTTACTTACTGTTATTGAAGAGAAAGTCGGAGATAAGTTCCGCATGCGTTATACTAGAGTCAGGAAGTAAACCAGAAGTTAACGTGTGACGGGCACTGCGCATGTGCAAGCCCAAGCTCACCAATCAGGGTGCTCATTTCAGATCTTCCTTAGCAACTAGCTTGCATTGTTTATGTGCATATCATCTTTATAACCTTTATTTTATTCACTGAAACAGCATTTTAATATTTCAACAGTATCCAAAATGGAGAGACAACTTCACGACCGTTCTTCTGGTGTATGGATTATAGTGTGTCTTGTACCGAACTCGGTAAATAATTGCAAAGAAAACCGGTAAGTTTGCTACTGTTTTTATCTAGTTTTATGAGGGTGCTTGTCAGAAAAATGGAAATAAAACACATTTTTAGTGAGTTTTAGTTGATTTCTCTTGAGCAAGTGATAGTTGAATACTTGTTTTAATGGTTTATGCAAAAATCTGAATTTCGAAAAAAAAATGACCATTTTTACTTTCTTGGCCATTTTCTCGAAAGTAGTCCATGCGACAAGCTCCTACATTTGGTGGAGCGCCTCACATTTTACTTCCAGTTGATCATTCATGCATGTAATATGACACATTGGGGTTTTACTTCCAGGTACAGAACTCATTCCAGGTACAGAATAACAAGGGCCTACTGTATATATTTAAAAGTGATTTTTCTGATGTACTTGACATTACTTTCAACTATCACAGAAAAAAAAAAAATCTTATGTATGCAAACCAGGACTTGACGTTGTACGAGTTGTTTTACAAGTGACTCACAGATTGTAGGCAACAATGTTCACACCATTCACTGAACTCTTGGATTCCTTGTGACTGTTATTTATTAATTATATATAACAATGACACATCAACTTTACAAGTTAGAATTATGCAAAGAGAAAAAGTTACTCTTCGTACATGCTACGAATTAATTTCGTTATATTTACTTATTCAAGTGCGGCAGCTTATTTATTTTGAAATGCAGTATACAGTGGGGGCAGGGGTGGTCTGATGACAAAGGTGCTGGATCACTGATCCTAAGGTTAGGGGTTCAAGCGCCACTCTTAACGGGTTGTCACTGTCCCCTCAGTGCAGCTAACTGGGTTATCAAAGGTCGGCCATGTCTCTTACTGTCTATGGTGGGAGGTTCATGTAAATGAACTATTGCTGACATTCGACAAGAGCAGCTGCATAACGGTCAGCACGTTTCTGCCCTGCGATGGCCTTTCGAGCTGTCCACAGTGTACTCTGCCTTCGCCCGGAGTCAGCTGGGATGGGCACCAGCCTCCCCGTAACAATAATTAGGATTAATTGGTTACAGAAAATGAATAAATAAATATACAGTGGTACTTGTTGGGCTTTTACATCCGAGAATACAGACTCATCAGGTCAGAACGTATCATGGTTTCTGTAGCATGGATCGACAACGAGATCAGCTTCACCTGAATGAGATGATGTTCTGACTTTCCCAGTAATTTTACTGGTGCCTGTTTATACTGGCTCAAATTATTTGTTTCTCACTGACTCCTGTTTGTTTCTGTCTATTGTATTTTGCCACGAAGACAGTAACAAATAGCTGAACTAATTTTATGACAAACTTTTGAGGGTTACAGATGACTTTGGAGAGATTATATTAAGATTGTTAAAGGGTACCTGTAGTGAGAGCGCTCATAGACCTAATTTGATGTATTGTGTATAGCTAGTGACAATACACCAATAATGCGTTTATTACGTATATTCTCTCACAAATCAGCTTTAAGCGATTTAAGGGCTTCACTAACGACAAGCTTCAGAGCACAGCAGTTTTAAAACGGCGCATTTGCCTTGACGTCATATAGTTGACAAAGCCTCGACCGGAACTGCGAGATTGCAATGTAAACATAAGGCTATATACCTGACATATACAACACAAGCTCACGGAAACTTGGAAAAAACAGACATCATAGTAGGTCTTTTTTTTTTTTAAACCATGGACGAAGACAATTTCATAGAAGAATTAGAAGGTTATTTATATGAACCACTGAAGAAAGACTATCCACCCTTACTGAAATCGGACCAGGAAAGTGACGACTCGGAGGATGATATTGGAGAGTTGGCAGAAGCTCTTACACGGGAAAATCGTAGCAAACAACCAGCAAATATTTGGTGCTCTTGTGGAAAATGCGTGCGTCAAAAAAACCCGATCAGGACTGCGATTGTTGTAAACAACATGAATTGCTTGAGGAAAATATACTGACATTCTGCAATTGGCTATACGACAGTCAACAATGTTACTTCACAATGACCTTTAACCCCGGTGAAAAGAAGCCAACATGTCCGCGCGCTCAACCTTCGTGAGCAAGGAATGTCATATAGAAGAAAAGGAAATGTGGACTCATAAATAAACTACCGACATCACGTGATGTTTAAAAGTTAATAATAAAGTATAGTGGATATGTTTTGAATGCTGTAAATTTTGGGTACAGGTTCCCTTTAAGTAATCTTTTCTTAATCAGCGCTTAAAATGACAGGCTTTCTTTCGTCATAAACTAATACTGGGTACCAAGTACGACTGTTTGCAAAGAACTTTATAACTAACTTTCAAATTATTGAAATTTATAATTTCTTAGTTAGCTTGCATTGTACCTGATTCATTGGTGTTTTGGTTACAGAAAAAAAAAAATAATATTTTTTCTCGTACCTTCAGATTTATTTTTCTCTAAATGGCAGTATTTATTTGCTATCGTCGGCGGGGGTAAAATAGTTTTTTGTTGGAACTTTTATGTCTGTGTTTTAAAATACTATAGTGAGTTATATCAACAAGAAGAGTTGCTAAGTGGTGATTAGCTACAGCAGCGGCTGCTCTTCTTTCATCTCGTCTTAATTGTTGGCTGGAGACCTGAGCTAATCAGCACAGCTGGGGAAACAGACATAAAGATAGAGGGGGCCGAGAAGGGAAGAGAGAAAGAGACAGAAAGAGAGAAGCTTGAGAGCCATTGTGGCTGAAATGTGTCTATCACATGCTAGCCTGATTAGCATCCGACAGCTTCAGCGGCTCGTTAAGTGGAAACAGATACAACAGGAGGGAATGTTTGTCTGGGAATTTTAGTGTGTTTGTGTGTGTGTGTGTGTGTGTGTGTGTGTGTGTGTGTGTGTGTGTGTGTATGAGAGAGAGAGAGAGAGAGAGGCCTTCAGGGAATTTCAGTGTCAAGAAAGTCTCACCACTTTTCCTGTGACATTTTGATGTGTGTCTGTGATATAAACTTATTTACATTAGCAACTGTTTCTTATTGGCTAAGACATCAGTGCTGATTTTAATTATGGCACTTTCTTCATATACCATGTGAATTTTTTTTTTTTTAAGGTGGAAGGTTTTATTTATTTATTTATTTATTTACTTGGATTTTTCTCCATTTTCTCCCTAATTTAGTCATATCCAGTTCCCACTTATCAGGTATTGCCTTCCCTATCACAAGACTACCACCGCCCAGGGAAGGCTGAAAGTATGCATGCCGCCTCTTCTCGAACTGCGGCACATGCGTATTTGTGGGCTGTCGAACACACTTAGCACTGTTTGCCCCCTCATACGAGCTCACACACACACCCATGATTGGCTGGAGATTGCTGTGAGTGACAGGAGATCAGTCTACGCCAGGGGTGTCAAACCCGTCCCACAAAGGGCCGTGTGGCTGCAGGTTTTTGTATCAACCGAGCAGCAGCACACCTGACATGGCTCATTTAATCACCTGATCTGGGTCTTCAGGCAGCTGATTGGTCAATCTGTGTGCTTTGTACAGAAACTGACCAATCAACTGCCTGAACAGTCAAATCAGTTGAATAAATGAGCAAAGTCAGGTGTGCTGCTGCTGCTCGGTTGATACAAAAACCTGCAGCCACATGGCCCTTTGTGGGACGGGTTTGACACCCCTGGTCTACGTTGTCCCGTCCCTTGGTATGACCGCTCAGCCAATTTGCTCCCATGGACTCCCTGCCCCGGATGGCTGTAGCATTAACCCGGATTCGAACTTGAAATCGTCAGGTCAATACTCATACACCTTGTCTATGTGTCATTCAAGACACTGTAAAAGGTTGATGGAATCCCTGCGTTAACACTCATCCACTGTACTGAATGTACAAAAAGTAACGTACTGACACTGGTACCTCCTTCCATAAAGAATAAACAATCATCCTCTTCCTAAAAACTTCACAAACTTGTACAACTACAGTTTTTCTTTCCTAAATAACACATTTTACAGCACATTTTAATTTTTTTATTTGTCCCTGGGAATTAACTATTATTATAGAAACAACGTATTTATTCATTATTTTTTAAAAATGCTAACTTTTTCGCAGGGACTACTTTCGACCAATCACATGTGGTGTAAAATCGTGTAGTCACACAATAAATAATATTGTTGTCAAATATTTCTGGAACTTAATACTCAATGTGGGTAGTGTTGGCCTAGTAGTTAAGGGTTGGACGCTCAAGTCCTATTACCACCAAGCTGCTACTGTTACACCATTGAGCAAGATCCTTAACCCTCAACTGCTCCGTTGTATAATGAAACTGTAAAATGCTCTAGATGAGGGGATGTAACAAATACTTAAATGTAAACTTTCTTGTAAAGAGTAGTGGTAAATTATAAGCCATAATACAAAATTCATATAACCATGGCTTTTGTAGGCCAAAAAAAAATATCCCATGGTCACAAACTTCATGTTTAATGTAACTGAATAAGCACGAGTAGTTGAGATTTAAGAGTCTAGGTCAATAACACAACTGTGATTCTGAATGTTATGGGATTTAAACCTACAACCTCCTTCATCATGTCTGTGTCATCTAAACCCATGAATCAGCAATTCCTCATTTAATAAACTTTCTGTCCTCAGATGCTGCTGTGGGTCAAACCAGGACAGCAATACAGGATAGGGACAGCATGTAAAAGGATGTTTGTTCTCTCGTCTTCAGCCAGACTGGCCGGATGTTGTGTCCGGATGTTGTGCATGATAAGTAGATTTGAAACTGTTGATGTTCTCCATCCTGAGCCTCCTGAATGTTTATTGAAGTTGATCCTTCTGTTGATACTGTAGTCTATTTTGCATAGCCAATGATAGGAACAGTTTAAAAACGTCCAACAAATCAAACACAAATTGCATTTAAGGACTTATGATTAGATAAATTAACACATTTAACAATGCTGAATGGGAGCCCAGCGGTAAGGTGCTAGATTGATGATCCCAAGGTCGGGGGTTCAAACCCCGCTATCACCGGGTTGTAACTGCTGTCCCCCAGTGCAACTAACTGGATTATCAAAGGCTGGCCATGTCTCTCACTGTCTGTAGTGAGCGGTTGACATGAAAGAACCGTTGCTAACTTTCATAAAGGGGACCTGCATTGCCATCAGCGTTTCTGCTCTGCGATGGCCTGGTGAGCTGTCCAAGGTGTGGGTTCGATTCCCAACTCGGGTGTTTCTGTGTGGAGTTTACATGTTCTCCCCGTGTTTACGTGGGTTTCCTCCGGGTACTCTGGTTTCCTCCCACAGTCCAAAAACATTGACAGTAGGTTAATTGGCTGTTCTAAATCTTTCCAGATGTGAGTGGGAGTGTGAATGGTTGTGTGAATGTTGGCCCTGTCATGGTCCGGCGAGCTTCCAGGGTGTACTGTGCCCTCACCCAGAATCAGCTAAGATGGGCGCTAGCCTCCCCGTGACCCTAAATAAGATAAAGTGCTTCAGAAAATGAATGAATGAAAGGATAACAGGAAAATGTTGTGAACAACAAAGTGAAATTTACGGAACTATAAAACTAGCTCGTCTAGTTTTGATGTGTATGCTAGGTCCCCTGAAGATTAGCCATGCTAGACCTCGTGGTTTATGCTTGTTAGTTTTCCTGAAGACTACTTATTTCAGCATTTTTTGTTTAGTTAGTTAGATCTCAGGAACACAGAATTCTATAATTGATCTAACTAGCTCTGAATATTATTAGTTTAATTTTAATGTTAGTTAGCGCCCCTGCGGATTAACTGTTTCAGCGTTTATGTTTTTTCTATCTGTATCTCACAAGAATGAGCTATTCTGGATTTTACGGCGTTGCTGCTAACTCCTTTTGTTTATTCTGGTTTCTCTGACTGACTTTTCTACTTCTCTTAAACAACAGTTTAATGTTTTACGAACAACATTCAAATCTTACTTCACTCTATTGGGACCAGAATGAAATGTGATTTCTAAAAGTCTACAGGACAGTGATGAGGCCAGCGATGTTGTATGGTTTAGAAACGGTGGCCCTGGGGAAAAGACAGGAGGCAGAGCTGGAGGTAGCAGAGATGAAAATGTTGAGGTTCTCTTTGGGAGTAACGAGGATGGATAGAATCAGGAATGAGTCCATCAGAGGGACAGCACATGTTAGATGTTTTGGAGACAAAGTCAGAGAGGCTAGATTGAGATGGTTTGGACATGTCCAGAGGAGGGATAGTGAGTATATTGGTAGTAGGATGCTGAGGTTGGAACTACCAGGCAGAAGGCTGAGAGGAAGACCAAAGAGACGATTCATGGATGTGGTGAAGGCGGACATGAAGGTAGTTGGTGTAAGAGAAGAAGATACAGAGGATAGGGAGAGATGGAAGCAGATGATTCACTGTGGCGACCCCTGAAGGGAACAGCTGAGAGGATAAGAAGAAGAAGAAGAAGAAGAAGAAGAAGAAGAAGAAGAAGAAGAAGACGAGGCTCTGTGTGTGTGTGTGTGTGTGTGTAAGCAGTTTCAAGGTGTGAACTCGTCTATCATTCTGGACCTGGTGATTAGCAACCTGGTGTCAATCACCTATGACCTCATGACACATGGACTGAGACGGTGGAGACTTTAGATCTAAGGAGCTCAAACTATAAATCACACAAGACTTTTCTTGGCGAAGGCATGAAGCTAGCAGTCATGAAACTCATCAATGAAAGGAAAACATTTGACGTTGATAACTATTTTTTGTTTCTATGGTAACGATAAACTTCAGAGCAGAGGTATTTCTTCTAACTGGCTCCATACAGTAGTTATGATGTATGGAAATTATAACGTGTTTTTTTTTGTTTGTTTGTTTGTTTGTTTTTTTTGTTTTTTTTCATTCCGCCAGTAATATAATAAATAATGTCATCTACACTGTGGTCCATTTGCTGCTATTGGTTAATTTCCCTTCAAATCAAATAATTTAGCATTTTATTTTTTTTATGTTATGTTGTCTAGTTCGCCTGATACATATCTGTTCTGAATATATTTGTAGTGTTTTGTTATTTTTATTTTTATTTTTTTTGTATTGCTGGGTAATTATTTGCCGGTTTCTGCGTTGTTTGGACCAATCACTTTCCTGAAACGTTTTAAGCCTGGATTTCATGTTCGTTTCAGAAAAATTGGCGAATTAACTTGTCATACTTTAACATGGGTCCTATGATCATGTCGATATGTAGCAAGGAAGAATAGCAATTATGGCTGGTAATGTAAGCAACTGCACTGTTGTCTCCTTTGTTTAACATCAGACGTGTGCTGTTATCGCTTTGTTAACGTGAGCCAATTTTCGTTGTGGCTTCATGTCGGTAGAACAGAGTGTCTGTTGGTTCTAATCTCTCTAACAGGAAGCTTTACATCCTAACATGTGTACGTTTACTCTCCCATCATGCTCAAGAACAGACGCGTCAGAATGGGCTACAGACGTCACGGACACATCCAACAATCCCGCAACACACATCACCGCCAATATTAACAAGGTTTGATGCCATCTGACTGGCATTTTGCTGGCTCTTTTTCGATTTCTGAGGCTTTCTGATTGGTTAGATTACTGAGTTCAGGATATGTGATGATTTGGTGGTTAGGTTTAGCCGTAACAGACCTTTTGCTGTTTTCATGTGGACAGAGATTTTTTTTTTTTTTTTTAAGTGGTGGCCTGGTGGTATAGGGCGCTGGATCGCTGATCCTAAGGTTGGGGGTTCGAGTCCCACTCTCCGCAAGGTTGTCACTGTCCCTGCCCCCAGTGCAGCTAACTGCGTTATCAAAGGCGGGCCATGTCTCGCACTGTCTATGGTGTGAGGTTCATGTAAAAGAACCATTGCTGACTTTCAACAAGAGTAGCTGCAAAGCCGTCAGCGTGATTCTGCGCCTTGCTAAAGAGTTGTGTCAGGAAGGGCATCCGACGTAAAAACCTGTGCCAAATCAAACGTGCGAATCAGATGATTCACTGTGGCGACCCCTAGAAAGGAAAAGAAGAGATTTTTTTAAAAGCAGTAGTCGAGGGGATTTTTTTTTAAAACTTCGAAACTTTTTTTTTTTTTTTAATTCCGACGTCTGTGTGGAGGCGTAAGTCTTTTATCTGAAATGCAATGTGATGCTTAATTAAACATTAAACATTTTTATTGGGAAATGCTTTTGAAACACACACACCAGCTGCTCCGAGGGGTCTGTCACCAAAGACGTTTTTCAACTTAAGTCCATGTTTTTATTTTTTCACGGTTTCTCTTGTATTTTTTTCTCTCTCTTCCTTGTTTCCCCACTCGGTCTCTTTTTCTCATCACCATCATCATTATCATCCTTTTTTTCTCGCACCCACTTTTTCCTCTTACTCCTTCTTTTCTTTCATTTCCTCCTTCCCTTTTATTCTGAATTTATCTTTCTTTCTGCGTCTTTCTTTCTATTATCCCCCCCCAAAACCTTTCTTATTCTCCATACCTGTCTCTGCTTGCGTCACTCTTTTCCACCGCAGTCCTCCTGCACTAAACTGCCAACCGTATATTTACTTGTTAGCGAACCTCATGGTAGCAGTACAAAGTTTTTTTTTTTCTTCTTGGATGTTCTACATGTGCTCACAAAATCATGGCTGTTGAAAGATAAACTAATTAGCGCCTGCTGTTCCTCCTGTGTTTATGTGGCCGTGAATATGTATAGGGATACCATTTGGCATTTCAGATTTGCCTATCTGCACCATTAAGACTGATAGTGAAAGATAAGGGGACATGTGTGTGTGTGTGTGTGTGTGTGTGTGTGTGTGTGTGTGTGTGTGTGTGAGAGAGAGAGTGTGTGAGAGAGAGAGAGAGAGAGAGAGAGAGAGCGCAAAAACCAAATGCCTAGATTGCTGAACTGTTTTTCATAAATTCAAGAAATATGTTTTTATTTTGAGTTTTATTTGTACCATCTGCTGCCTTTGTCTAAGTCCAAGTGCCGGTTCACATCAAACCGAGTCAACAGGTTCTAGTTCAAGTCATATCACAGTCCATAGAGGTTCTAATGTATTCCAGTCTAGTCAGTACAAGTGAGAGGCAACAAAAAGACCAAAAGAAATGTCACTTCATCTCCACTTATTTCCGAAACGAGATCAATAAATCAATGATTTTCCTATAGATTACTTGGGGGTGGGGATTTCTGAAATTTTATTATTTATTATTATTTTATTATTTATTTATTTATTTAAGGGACAATGTACAGGAACATTAAGCTCATAGAGACAGAGATGTACTGTACCAGATTATAGCTTAATAGCTAGTTTCCATCTGTAGTCCCTAATTTAGAACGGCCAATTAACCTACAGTGCATGTCTTTGGATTGTGGGAGGAAACCGGAGCACCCAGAGGAAACCCACACAAGCACGGGGAGAACATGCAAACTCCACACAGAAACGCCCAGGCCGGGAATCGAACCCGGGCCTTCTTTCTGTGAGGCGGACGTGCTAACCACTACGCCACCGTGCCGCCTCGAAAGGAAAAGCGATTTCCATGGTTTTCGCCCAGATGGGTTTTTGCCCAGGTGGTTTTCACCAAGACAGTTTTCGCCCAGGTGGTTTTCGCCTATTTGTTTTTTGCTCCTGACCCTAAAAAAATTATAAAAAATAAATAAATAAATAAAAATAGTTGGGAGAAAAACATGGCCCTACAATTTGGGCAAAAACCACCTGGGTGAAAACTATCTGAGCAAAAACCAGCAGCACCAGAAAAGCAACTGGACTCATCTCTGTCAAGATACAGACAGACAGACAGACAGACAGACAGACAGACAGACACTGTGTTTTTGTGAATCATTCAACCGGAATATTTAGTGACAAACATGCTGAACTGTGTAGAGAAACAAGCCTGACCCTTGACCGGAGAAGTACAATCCTGGTAAATATACATACTGTATTTACTGATGTTTATAAAGTGTTGTTAGGAAATGATTCCTCCTCGTCCAGAGCCTTATTAATTTAGTAATGACATTATTGCCTGAGAAAAGCTGAACGATCGACGAATGCAGAAGAATATCATTCGGAAAAATAACATTAAAACACTAATTAAATAGAATACTTTCATACTAATGAGCTGATGGGACATTTTTCCCTTTGTAGTTATTTTAACCTGGTTTCATGGACAGACAGAGAGAGAGAGAGAGAGAGAGAGAGAGAGAGAGGCTGAGATTGTGATCAGCATTAAAAGTGAGTCGAATGATTTTCGAGCAGAGGAGACTCCAGTGTGTGTAAAAGAGGAGGGGGCAGATAGTTGTGTCTCTGTGGGTCAGGGACTCGGCGCCACTGACGGTGTGGTGCTGATAGATGGAGCAGGGTGCCGAGTGAGGTCCCTCGCCTGCACTCACCCCAGCACTTTACCCCACCCTCCACCAACACACACACACACACACACACACACACAGTTTAGTCAGTACAGAAAAATTGCTTCTAATAATACTATTATAATAAATGTGTGTCTACATACTTTAATATAAAGAGATATCTAAGAGAAAATGCATGAATTAACTGTAAGCGAAGATTTATATTACAGTATGTCCCTTTTTAATATCCCAGTGTGAAATATGGGTAAATTTATTTCTTTGAACAGAACACACCGTGAAACTTAAAAAGGCAAAACAATTTTTTTCAAAGATTTATAATTTATTATAATGACTGCATTTATGCTCTGAGTTGAAGTTTATTTGTCCAAGTATCAAGTATTATTAGGGTGGGGCCGGTGGCGCTCATGATCGGGAGGTTGTGAGTTCAAATCCCACTGAGACCCTCACTGTGCTAAGACCCCTGGGCAAGGTCTCAACCACGAGTGTGCCTCTGTTCACCCAGCAGTATAAATGGGTACCAGTAAAAATATACTGGGAAGGTAACCTGTGATGGACTAGCGTCCCATGCAGGGGGAGTTGAACTCCTGGTCGCTTCACGCTACGGAAACCGGGGATAAGTACCGGCCTGATGAGCCACAAGGCTCGGGTGTTAAAACCCAACAGACTTATATTTATCTTACCTAAGTATTATTTGTGGGCAGTGGTGGTCTAGTGGTATAGGGTGCTGGATTGCTGATCCAAGGGTTGGAGGTTCGAGTCCCACTCTCCACAAAGTTGTCACTGCCCCACCCCCTCCCCCCAGTGCAGCTAACTGGGGGCCATGTCCCTCACTGTCTATGGTGAGAGGCTGTAAAAGAACCATTGCTGACTTTCAACAAGAGGAGCTGCAAAGCCGTCGACGTGTTTTCGCCCCGTGATGGCCTGGCGAGCTGTCCGGGGTGTACTCTGCCCTCGCCCGAAATTGGCTGGGATGGGCACCAGCCTCCCCACGACCCTAATTAGGATAGAAAATGAAATGAAATGAGTATCATTTGATGGCTTTCCACCAATCATTTGAATTAATAATTCAAAATAATTTATTAAATTTTTTCAAACTTTGAGCGAAAATCTCATTTTAGTTTTATTTTTCTCATGTTCCTCTCCTTTGTACTGTATACTAAAACCATTATTCACCTCCAGCTCAGTGGATATCATTCCATATCAGGGACTATTAACAGGTATCTACCAAGCCTGAGTTGACTGATTGTAGTTTGTTCTGTCATCAGAACCAGCATTCTGTGTGTGTTTGTATTTCCACCTTTTTATCAACCTCAGGTCAAATTAATTTTAGACATCTCATTAGCTGATGCATTAAAACAGATGATGTGGGATCAGGAAAAGCTTCACAATATGCACAGGGCGGGGATCCAGCAGGACCAAGGTTCAGGAAGACTGAACAATAATGTAAGATATTATAGCACCGCATTGCTAAATTTGGTCCAGAACTCATTATATCAGTGACATGACTGACTTTTACTGTTTGAAAGCTCATCCCATAGTGGGAGCCAGATAAGGGTAGCAAGGGAAGGGCGAGGACGCACAGAGTCCAGTTCGGAATATCAACGGAGTCGACGGCAAGTTTGGAAATCTAGAAAAAAAAATGAACTATAAAAGTTAAACTACAAACCAATTAAATCACCGTCAATTTTGTAATTTCAGAGATTTGTGACCTACAAGTTAGAATTTTGGTGGATGGTTTTGTTATTTATTTATTCATTCATTCATTCATTTACTCATTTATATATATTTTTAAGGTCGGATTCGTTTCCAGTGGGAGTTGGAGTCCGCCAAGGCTGTCCTTTGTCACCGATTCTGTTCATAATTTTTATGGACAGAATTTCTAGGCGCAGTCGAGGCGATGAGGGGTTCTGGTTTGGTGGCCATCGGATATCGTCTCTGCTTTTTGCGGATGATGTTGTCCTTTTGGCTTCATCAAGTCGGGCCCTCCAGCTCTCATTGGAGCGATTCGTAGCTGAGTGCGAAGCAGCCGGGATGAAGATCAGTACCTCCAAGTCCGAGGCCATGGTTCTCAGTCGGACAATGGTGGAATGCACCCTCCGGGTCGGGGATGAGGTCCTGCCCCAAGTGGAGGAGTTTAAGTATCTTGGGGTCTTGTTTACGAGTGAGGGAAGAATGGAGCGAGGGATGGACAGACGGATCGCTGCAGCCTCTGCTGTTAGGCGGTGCCTGTACCGGTCCGTCGTGGTGAAAAAGGAGCTGAGCCGCAAGGCGAAGCTCTCAATTTACCAGTCGATCTACGTTCCAACCCTCACCTATGGTCACGAGCTTTGGGTAATGACCGAAAGAACAAGATCACGGATACAAGCGGCTGAAATGAGCTTCCTTCGCCGGGTGGCGGGGTTCTCCCTTAGAGATAAGGTGAGAAGCTCCGCCATCCGGGGAGAGCTCGGAGTAGATCCGCTGCTCCTCCGCATTGAGAGGGGTCAGTTGAGGTGGCTCGGGCATCTGGTCAGAATGCCCCCCGGACGCCTCCCTGATGTGGTGTTTCAGGCATGTCCAACCGGGAAGAGACCCCGGGGTCGACCTAGAACACGCTGGAGGGACTATGTCTCTCGGCTTGTCTGGGACCGCCTCGGTGTTCCCCCGGGAGAGTTGGAGGAAGTGGCTCGGGAGAGGGACGTCTGGACCTCTTTGCTAAGGTTGCTGCCCCCGCGACCCGACCCTGGACTAAGCGGAAGAAGAAGATGATGATGATGATGATGATATATATTTTTAAATTAATTAATTTATTTATTTATATAAACCAATAAGGGGCAGTACAGTGATTAGTACGTCCACCTCACAGCAAGAACGGCTTGGGTTTGATTCCCGAGCCCAGCAAGGACGTACTTCTGTGGGCTTTGCATATTTTTCCTGTGCTTGTTTGGGTTTCATCTAGGCTCTCCGGGTTTTTTTCCCCCACAGTCCAAATAGTTGTTCCAAATGGCGCCTCTAGGTGTGGGCGTGCCTGTGTAAATGCTTTCACATTTAACACTTGACTCTTTGTTGTTGTCTGTCAGGTTTTTTTGAGCACTGATTTATTTTTAATGACCCATTTTAGTTTCAATCAATCAATCAATCTGGGTGCCGTACCAGAATTCTGGCGTAGGTGGCGGCCATAACAGATTGTCGTGGCTGTATACGAAAAAAACGGTCAAAAAATCCGCAGTTGAGGCCCAAAGTTCTTTCTGCAGGCTGTTTTTATTGAGACACCATCTCCAGCTCGCTGGCAGTTGACTCTCCAGAGTTCATCCGCCCTTTGATAGGTCTTGTTTTTTTTTTTATTCCCACTGGGTTGCCAGCCGCAGCTACTTACCAAATTGAGAACCTGGTTGTGGAGTCGGTTTAGTCGCCGAGCACGCGACCATGCAACAGGTTGTACTGGCGTATATGTAACCAGTAGCGGGGCAAAACCTGACCTGACATTATAAGTTTCAATAGTCAGGTTAATTTTGTTAAATTTCAATATTATTACTCTGTTATTCCCCTTAAATCGTCTCTTCTAGTGAATATTTAATTTTTTATTTATTATATTAATCCCCTAATGGGAATTTTTTTCCTCTGCCTTTAACACATCCAAAGTGAACACACAAGCACATGGACCAGTGGGCCGCCACACACATCGGGGGCATCCGGAGAGCAGTTGCGGGTTAGGTGCCTTGCTCAAGGGCACTTCAGCTATTTTATGCTCACTCCCCACCGCTTAACATTTTTCCTGCCGGTTCGGGAAACCAGTGTCTTTTTGGTCGCAAAGCCCCTTTCTCTATCCATTAGGCTACGGCTGTCCACAATGAAACTAAAGAAAAGCATGCTGTCCATATCCAGCATGCGGGGAGTTTAAAGATTTGAATCCAGTAATCTGAAATGATCATTATAAACTATTATCGCTTTATTATTATTATTATTATTATTATTATTATTATTATTATTATTATTATTATTATTATTATTATTCAGATCCAATCACTGCAGTTTTATCTCGTCTTCCTTCCACTACATTCCATAAAGTCTTGAAAGAACCAAAGCCAGTAGAAAGGAGATGTCAGTTACAGTGTTGACCTTTTTTTTTTTTCCTCATTTTGTAGATTCCTCCAGGAAGAAATGTGTTCCGTAATAATGTGACATTTCTCCTTATAAGAGCAGACACTCCTCCGCCGCGTCATCTTTATCAGGATTCATCTCCGAGTCAGACGCAGAAGGATGATGCGCACTTGGACGTTTCATGAAGGTCTGATGAGCTGATGAAATTTTTATATTTAATGAGGCAGAGAACTTCAACATCGTGTGTGTGTGTGTGTGTGTGTGTGTGTGTGTGTGTGTGTGTGTGTGTGTGTGTGTGTGTGTGTGTGTGTCTCTTTCATTGCTGTCCACAC
>CM045735.1:56439748-56464748 GCA_024760905.1 Plotosus lineatus | reverse complement strand
TTTAAAAACTTAAACTTTATTACTATAGATGATCAATCTTGTAAATATTCTAGTCTGATTCATCATTCAGAGATCAACAGCCTGTATTTATTTCTTTATATAATTTATATAGTCACTATTCGAGTTACGACCTACATCGGTCCCGACCAACCAGTCGTAAGTCGGATAGTGAATATATTTAATAAATTGTTATCAAGCCAAGCGGTTTCATTCAATCAATTTTAAATCAATAAAATATATTTTAATTCTATGTTTTGAATTTGTAATTCATAATTTTGTTGAATTATTGATTTAATTAGTGAATAAATATGGATTAGGGAGATTAGGATGTCCAGTGAGCTGAGCAGTCCTGTATTATGTATTATTGATATTATTATTATAATAATCAGTTATTATTTTAATAATTTAAATAAATTATATAGTGTATAAATTACCATATTTTTCAGACCATAAGGTGCACTTAAAAGCCTTGTATCCTCCAAAAAAAAAAAAAACACTGGCTGTGTGTGTGTGTGTGTGTGTGTGTGTGTGTGTGTGTGTGTGTGTGTGTGTGTGTGTGCACGCGCCTTATAATCTGGTGCGCCTTGTGGGTGGTTGGGGCTGTGCGGCCCCATCTCACTGACACCAAAGCAGAAGTGAAGCAAACTAATTCAGAGCTCACCATCAGTCCATCGGCTTAACCAAAAAGTTCCAACAGTTGATATTGGTGTCAACAGGTCATAAGTTAGAGGGATCTGGGCTTTATGTCCAACTCACACAACTGTTAAACTCAAACACTGAAGATGAGGAATTTGATAGGTTCGTGGAAAAGGAATGAAGTGAAAAAAATGAGTTTATTGTTTTATATTGTTACAGCTGACCCCCCAATCATGCAGTTAACTGGGTTATCAAAGGCCGGCCATGTCTCTCACTGTCTATGGTGAGAGGTTCATGTAAAAGAACCATTGCTGACTTTCGTAAAGAGTAGCTGCAAAGCCGTCAGCATGTTTCTGTCCCTTGCTAAAGGGTTGTGACAGGAAGGGCATCCGACGTAAAAGCCTCTGCCAAATCAAACATGCGAATCAGTTGATTCGCTGTGGTGACCCCTGAAAAAAAAGGGGGGGGGGAGCCAAAAGGAAAAGAAAGAAGAAGATTGTTATCTGACTTTTGTTTTTGCTTGATGCGCCTTATAATCTGGTGTGGCTTATGTATGGACAAAAACTGGTCAAGCGTCGTCTGTTGTTGCTGCGTCTTATAATCCGGTGCGTCTTATGTGTGGGCGGGGGGTGGCCAGGCGTTGTCTGCTGGTGCTGTGCCTTATCATCTAGTGTGCCTTATGGCCCAGAAAATGCAGTATAATTGCGTTTGCATGTTCTCTCTGTGCTTGCACAGGTTTCCCCCGGGTACTCCAGTTTCCTCCCACAGTCCAAAAAACATGCACAGTAGGTTAATTGAGGGCAGTGGTGGCTAATCCAAAGGCCAGTGGTTCATTCCCCATCATCACCACCACTGTTGGGCTCTTGAACAAGGCCCTGAACACTAAATTTGTCAGTTGTACCAAAAAATAAATAAAAATTTATTTGCAAGTCAATTATAATTCTAGATAAGAGTGTCTGCCAAATGCTGTAAATTTAAATGTAAATTGTCTGTTGCAAATCACCCCTTGGTGTGAGTGTAAATGGTTGTGTGAGTGTTGGCTCCGAGATAACCTGGTGAGCCATACAGGGTGTACCCCGCCCTTGCACAGAGTTGGCGCCAGCCTACCCATGACCCTAATTACATTGAAGTGGCTTAAAAAAAATGAATAAATTAATAAATGACTGAATAATAATAACTAACTTACTGGATCTGAAAACCAGCGTTTTTAGCTCTTATTAAAAATTTAAATGTATTAAAACTGTGAAAAAGGTGACAATATTATATGTTGATTCCCAGTATCTCAGTATATAATATCCCAGCATGGACACATGGCTGTGTGATGAAACTGGCCTGCAATAACAAGATGTGTGCAAAGTAGAGATTAACTCATTAACTGGACAAATAATGATCATGAGATGGGGTGTGTGTGTGTGTGTGTGTGTGTGTGTGTGTGTGTGTGTGTGTGTGTGTGCGTATATGTGTGTGCGCATGTGTGTGTGTGTGTGTGTGTGTGTGTATTGGGCAGACTGAGAAGTTGTTAAATGTATGATTATAAGGCATATACAAATAAAACAGTCGAATGCCAATGAGGACACACGAATTAAAGCGGACCGGTCAACGCTTGACAATTTTACCGCAGACCGGGGAGGGGGGCAGTGTCAAAATAATTTATTTATATAAAGTATTATAATAATAATAATAATAATAATAATAATAATAATAATAATAAGCACTCCCTGAATGTTATTTTTCAACAGCTAAAATAAAGTTGGTTGGGAAGTCGAGCTTGAACTTTTCTTTAAAAAAAAAAAAAAAAAAAAAAAAAAAAAAACATAGGTGATGATGCACCAGCGGGGAGAATGAAGGACTCAGGCTTAGTCTCACCCAAAACCCCTGCTATTGTTTGAAACGTGTCCAGCTTGCCTCTGTTCATGTGCCGTCCCCTTGTGGGTTACATTTTAGCACTCAAATGATCGACATGTACCCGAGAAAATCCGGTCATTTTTCAAAATAAAAGATTTTTCAAAAATAAAAATCGTTCAGACTCAGATAATAAATAAAACGGAAATAATGAATTATTTCTTCTGCGGCCCGGTACCAATTGAGCCGCGAACCGATACCGGTCCGTGGACCAGTGGTTGGGGACCCTTGAATTAAAGAATTTGAAGACACTAGGACTGTTGATGTCTTGTATAAACGTATCGCTTGAACCCATCTCAGTGTCATTGGAAGTGAGACGGAGTCCGCTCTCAGGATTCCCCCATGTCCTGTCTCACTTTGGACCGGTTCCTGTAAAGCTGTTTTCTGATTAGGTTTATTATAAAAGCTGAAAATAAATCCAGTCCACTGTATTCAATAAATTCTGTATTTATGTAAATTAGATGTATTCAGTTATTAGTCATGGATTTGCCGAATTGTTTCATTGTACTAGTGTCACATGTCTCAGTCAACTCTAGGTAAGGGAGAATTATGTCTTAAACAGCCTGCCAGTCCATCACAACGCCAACACACACACACAGCTATTCACAGACGCATACCTACTGACAATGTGCTTATTTTGAAATGTTGGAGGAAACTGATGTACACAGAGGAAGCCCATGCAAGCACGGGGAAAACATGCAAACCACACAGAAATGCCCTTGATGACCACGGGAGTCAAGCCCAGGACCTTCTCTCTGTGAGGTGGACATGCTAACCACTACACCATTGTGTCGCTACAGTCAAAAATTTACATTATTAAGATTATTTCTATATATATTTTCCTTAATTCAACCCTGAAATTTATTTTGTAAGATGTTTTCAATGTAGTTTGTCATGTATGTACATAGAAAGACTCACTGAAGTCGTGTGTGTGTGTGCGTGTGTGCGTGTGTGTGTGTGTGTGTGTGTGTGTGTGTGTGTGTGTGTGTGTGTGTGTGTGTGTTCTGGTCAATATGCCTCCTGTAAGGCTGTGTGTGTGGCCCGGGAGTCACCTCAGTGTTTTTTTTAGGCTTGTTTATTTGTTTATCTGTCAGTACAGGCCTGAAAAAAATGTGCACATGGAATACACATGCTGTAAAGCCTCATTTATGGAACCTGAATGTTTTCAGGGTTGCGGGTGAACCGACCCTAAAGTGTACAGTACCCCCTGAGAAATTTTAAGTATGGCTCCAAAAAACAAAACAAAATTCTCTGAAACTTTCTTCAAGGTCCTGCTCCGATTCCATACTGCACATGTGGGCTGTGGTGTGTGCAACATCCCCCCACCCCACAACCCACACCCCCCACCCCACACCGCTGTTCAGCCTTCACTCAGCAGCAGCTGTAGAGATTTAAAGCTCAGCCGCGTAGGTGTCGGATTGTGGCCTTCAAAAGGCTCTGGTTACATCATAGACCCGAAATCTTCATGGATATTTTCAGGGATGTCGTAAAATGATTTGGGACATCGACCCGACCCGATCTGACGGCATGTACACAGATTTCACGGATCTTAGAGTTCCCTAAGCAAATGCTTCAAAGAGAGATTTATCAGTGAGAGCAGAACAGAAACTCAAAAGGTTATGTGGAAGTCATGAGTCTACGAGAACTTTTGTACTTCAGAGGGTTTCCGACACGTTCAGCAGAAAAAGGCATTTTTCTGGTATTTCCTGGTTGTAATTGTGTGTGTGTGTGCGTGTGTGTGTGTGTGTGTGTGTGTGTGTGTGTTCACTGTTTGTGTGTGTTCAGCTTTGGATGGATTAAGTGCAGAAACCTAATTTCCCTCGCTACTTCGCACTTCAATTCATGCGGCTTCAGTGTATCGCTTTTTTTTTTTTTTTTTTTTTAATATTCATCTAATTAAAAAATAAGGAAGAATAGGGGAAAAGTTTAAGAAAATGCCACAAAAACAAGGCCAATTATGCAAAAAAAAAAAAAAAACCTAAACAAACAAAAAACAACCCAAAACCTCCCATCAAAACTCGTTACATTGTTGTGAGGTGCGCATCTGCGTGTGTTCATGCGCGCGTGTGTATTTGTGTGTATTTCTAATTAATTTACATCATATGCATTATTTTTGAATGTTTAACTGTTACTATAAGCATTTATAGCATTGAATATATATTTATTGACATTATATGCACATATACATGTATGTATACGTCAGTCGGGGGGGTTAGGGAGATTCTACTTCACGGAATTCGGTGGTTGCAGGGGAGATCTCGGTCACAATTAACCACGGAAAGTGAGGGATTCCTGTATATCAAAATAAAACTTGTTGTTTGGACAGTTAGCGCTGAAGATCTGACTCCTCCGTTACTGGAGAGCACAATCACATGAAACTAGGCAGACTTGTTCTTCTAGACAAAAGCTAGAATTCCATGTAGCCTGACTTTAGATTTTCAAACCAGAAACAGAATTTTGACATCATGAGTGAATGTTAATGTTAAGATGTTAAAAGAGAAGTACAGAGAAGGTCAGAGGGAGCTGCATTGTGCCTTTGTGGATCTGGAGAAAGCATATGACAGGGTGCCGAGAGAGGAACTGTGGTATTGCATGAGGAAGTCTGGATTAGCAGAGAAGTATGTTAGAGTGGTGCAGGACATGTATGCGAGATGTAAGACAGTGGTGAGGTGTGCTGTTGGTGTGACAGAAGAGTTCAAGGTGGAGGTGGGACTGCATCAAGGGTCAGCTCTGAGCCCCTTCTTGTTTGCTATGGTGATGGACAGGCTGACAGACGAGGTTAGACAAGAATCTCCATCGACGATGATGTTTGCAGATGACATTGTGATCTGTAGTGAGAGCAGAGAACAAGTGCAGGAAAATCTAGAGAGGTGGAGGTATGCCCTGGAAAGGAGGGGAATGAAGATTAGCCTCAGTAAGACAGAATACATGTGCATGAATGACAAGGACCCAAGAGGAACGATGAGGTTACAGGGAGAAGAGATAAAGAAGGGGGAGGATTTTAAGTACTTAGGCTCAACAATCCAGAGCAATGGAGAGTGTGGAAAAGAGGTGAAGAAGCGTGTGCAGGCAGGTTGGAATGGTTGGAGAAAAGTGTCCGGTGTGATGTGTGATAGGAGGGTATCGGCAAGAATGAAAGGAAAAGTGTACAAGACGGTGGTGAGGCCAGCGATGTTGTATGGTTTAGAAACAGTGGCCCTGGGGAAAAGACAGGAGGCAGAGCTGGAGGTAGCAGAGATGAAAATGTTGAGGTTCTCTTTGGGAGTAACGAGGATGGATAGTATCAGGAATGAGTACATCAGAGGAACAGCACATGTAAGCGGTTTTGGAGACAGTCAGAGAGATTGAGATTGAGATTGAGATTGAGATGGTTTGGACATGTACAGAAGCGGGATAGTGAATATATTGGTAGTAGGATGCTGAGGTTGGAACTACCAGGCAGAAGGCCAAGAGGAAGACCAAAGAGAAGATTTATGGATGTGGTGAAGGAGGACATGAAGGTAGCTGGAGTAAGAGTAGAAGATGCAGAGGATAGGCTGAGATGGAAACAGATGATTTGCTGTGGCGACCCCTGAAGGGAAAAGAAGAAGAAGAAGAAGAGTGAAATAATTCCAACATGAGTTCCTTCATGATGACTGAAGAAAGTCAAAATTTGGCAGAATTATCCTACACAACAATGCCAACGCTTGACTTGAGTCAAGTTTTTAACTTTTCTACATCAAAGTTTGCTTGATTATACTGCATGACCTGATGAACAATTCCATGAAGAGTTTTGATTTCCAAACATAGTCGTACAGAACAGAATACATATCTTTACAGAATAAAAGAAGAAGAGGAAAAAACATCTCATTCCAGTAGATGTCGATAGTTCAGGCTCTTAATATGTATTGTGTGTTTATGATCTAATATGGTTTCGAATAAATAAGGGAAGATCTTTAGACCCATCTCAGCTGACTTTGGGCAAGGTACACCCTGGACAGCTCACCAGACCATCGCAGGGCTACCACTCACACAACCATTCATACACACATAGGGGAGATTTGGAACAGCCAATTAACCCACTGTGCGTGTTTTTGGATTGTAGGAGGAAACCGCAGTACTCGGAGGAAGCCGACGCAAGCACGAGGAGAACATGTAAACTCTGCACAGAAACACCCGAGCAGGGAATCGAACCCAGATCCTTCTTGCTGTGAGGTGGACATGCGAACCACTACGGCACCGTGCCACCCTAAGTGACGATGGTAATTTGTTCAAAGCTTAATTAAGCAGGTGATGAAGCACATGATCCATCATATAAGAGCGATGATAATTCAATCACTTTTCCCATGTTGGACTTTCTTTACAGCTGTTGCAAAGTAATTTCACCGAAATCCAGTGTTTCTAATGTAAACGTTCTCGGAAATGAAGTCGGAGATGAGGAATTCCACCATGTTCAAGCTAAAGTCTGCCTAAAAAAAACATTTATCTTTTGTTAGCAAGAAGCTATAGATGGGGTTTTGTGTGTGTGTGTGTGTGTGTGTGTGTGTGTGTGTTTGGTGTTGGCTCTATGATAGCCTGGTGAGCTGTCCATTTTTCTTCAGCTCAGATTGAGATCCCTTTATCCCAGCATTGGTTGAACCCAGCTCAGATAAACTTATGCTCACACACCCGTGAGCTTCTGCTGTGAGAAAGAGGAGATTGGTGATGTGTATTGTCTCTGCGGTGATTAAGCCGCACACAGTTCAGGTAATGTTTAACATCAGCATCGATTCCTTTCATCTGCTTCCTCTGCAGCTTTCACCACCAAACAGTCAACATCACGGCACGTCATAAACAAACTCCACGTCACATCACGTCTGGCGGTAGTGTGTTCGGTCGGAGTAAGCGTTGGCATGTTTTCCATTTCCTAGAATTTCCTCAAAGTGTGTCCTGGGTTTGAGTCCCTGTCTGCATGTTCTCCCCATGCTCGCATGGGTGTCCTCCAAGCAATCTGGTTTCCTCATGCGGTTCAATGTCATGCACATTTGGGCTAATTTGTCTGTTCCAAATTGCCGCGAAGTGTGAATTGTGATGGATTGATGAGCTGTTCAAGGTGTATCTTATCCCACCTTTGCAAAGAAAGAATCCACCCTCTCATGTCCCGACTGCCTCGGCTCAGAATATTAATGAATGGCATATACAGTACACACACAGCAAGTACAGCTATCTTTCAATCTCATTCCTTTTATAACCCATAACATTCCATCATTCTCTGAACCACTTAATCCTAATGAGCGGATGCAGGGAAGCTGGCGCCCATCTCAGCCGACTCCGGGTGAAGGAAGAGTACACCCTGGACGGCACGCCAGGCCATCGCAGGTGAGAAACCCACTGACGGCTATGCAACAACTCTTGTCGAAATTAAGCAATGGTTCTTTTACATGAACCGCCCACCATAGACAGTGAGAGACATGGCCGGCCTTTGATAACCCAGTTAGCTACACTGGGGGGACAGCAATTACAACCCATGGAGAGAGGGGCTTGAACCTCCAACCTTAGGATCAGTGATCCAGCACCTTTACCACCAGGCCACCACTGCCCGCAGATTAATTGGCTGTTCCAAAATGCCCCAAGGTGTGTTGGCTGAGTTATAATCCAGCCTCCCCATGGCCCTAGTAGGATTAAGTGGTTTTCAAAATGTCTAGATGCATGGAGGAATGGGTACTGTTATGTTATGCACACTAAATAAGGGAAACATCGACCTCCAAACTCTTCAGACTGAACCAGCAGAACTTCATTATTATCATAAAACTTGCGAAGATCAATGAAAGTTGAGAAACCTGAGATGCTTTTGCAGCAGATACACAATAGTAAGTGGAGTGTTTTTCTGCTGATTCCTCTGGGAGATTGAGGAAAAACCCAGACACAATCGCTCGGCCAGTGGGGGGAGAGAAGCAGGTCGGGTCAGGAATAGCTCCTGAGGAAACGTGCGCTCTGGATATTAACAATGGCCGACAACGAGGGGACGGAAACGTTTGCTGACCCTCCAGAAGATCTTGGAGGACCTTTTAGTTTCCTGTTGGGAGCCTCAGCCTCCACCTCAGCGCTTCCTCCACCTTCCCTCCCCTGCTGAGGGTGAGGCTGAGGAGGAACACCTTCCTGTTTGGGGAAATCCTGCTTTTCAGCATCATCACGGCTCTTTGGGTCTTCAGCGCAGAAGCCCCTCAGCCTGCTTCGGGCTCTGAAGGGGCTGCCAGTGGTGCGGGTTAGCTGTGATGAAGTCCATACATACACACATCCTCATCATATAACAGTCACACACAGGGAAAAGGGAAAAGCCGTAACGCTGATTTACAACAATGCAAAGTGACCAGAATAGTACAGAGACAGAGATGGGTATCAAAATCCTTAAAAAAAAAAAAACCTGAGACTTTTATTGTAGAAAATAGTCAAATTTAAGAAATTTAGTAGTTTATTTACCACAGGTGCTGTGCTTTTCTTGCTTTTTTCCCCCTCAGTATTACCTCAGTAGAACCACGTTTATATTTTATTTATTTTATTTGATAGCAACGGTTTCCTTCTGAATTAAAGCGCAAACACACACGCCGCTAACTAGTTCGCTAAAATTACCTCCGTCGCTGCTCTATGAGAAATTAATTGCACCTTACGACAGTGTAAACTGACGCCCGACTGATCTGGTGGTGAAGGTTGTCTCCGTTGCTGCTCAAGATTTTCACGATACCGCGGAGGATGTCCATCACTGGCCGTTTCAGACCTGGCATGACCTGTTTCATGTACAGTAGTTGTACTTTTATTATCTTGAAGTCATCAGTTTTGTCCTGTGGACCTAGTTATGCATCTATTATTCATCAGTTCCAATGTGTTTATTATTTCCTCTGCATTTAACCAATTCAAGGTGAGCACAAACACACACACACACACACACACACACACACACACACACACACATCCACATCGTGGTGCCCAGAGAGTAGCTGGGCTGGGGCTTAGCTGTCTTGCTCAAGGGCACTTCAACCATGAAGGTGGAGGAAGGGAAAGTGCAGCTGACTCCTCCACAGCCACACAATTTGCTTACTGTTCGGGAATTGAACTAGCGACCTTTCGGTTCCAAAGCCACCTCCCTAACCATCAAGCTATGTCTGCCCCCTGTTGGGTGTAGATGACAATGACTCCTGCTCCAGAGCTCGAGCTGTTAAGCCCCTTTGGAGAATCAATGGAATAATGATCACATGGTTTTTAAGTGTGTTTACATGTTGTTAATTAAAGATAAACAGCAGTAGATGAAGCGCTTCGAGCTGCTTGGTCCAGAAGGACTTTCTTCGACACGATGTTCAGAAAGAGCTGAAGGGTTAGTTAATGGAAAGCTGCACCTGGAGAAACCACTGAAGACTGAAGATAATAGAGAGAGGCAGCGGTCTCCAGGTCGTCCTTTGAGGAACAGAGTATTATTAAAAGGAGCACGTCCATGGTGGTCCACAGCGCGTGGATGGAAAAGCGAAGAACCTTCCGGATCTGAGGGTGCAGGAGACTGAGAGCAGGAGTTCTCATCCTTGAGGAAAAAAACCCACAAAGGCTCCCTTCATAGCCTCCTCTATCCTCTCCATTGTAAGAGCTCGCTCCATCTCCTTCTCTCTCACCGGCGCTAAATGAGGGGCCTGTGAGCGATGGAGCACACACCCAGCTCAGCTGTGCATATTCAAGCCATTCACACCATCACCACCACCCCATACACACACACACACACACACACACACACACACACACACACTGCTCTCTTCTCATCACACAGAGAGCGAGATCAGTGCTATAATTTTAATGATCTCATGCTACGTTCTTATGCCATAAAGACACAAGTGTCACAATAAGTGGACTTCAATTATTCAAGTGACCAGAAGGTTGTGAGATCAAATCTCATGACTGCCGTTCTTAACAGCCTTTATAAGATTATATGAAATTAGTACTGTATATCCACGCCCACTGGATATGAGCAATCCTGCATTTCTGATTGACTCCTCTACTAATATGTTTCATCATTCATTCATTTTCTAAGCCGTTAATCCTAACTATGGTCACAGGGAGGCTGGCGGCCATCTGGGCGAGGGCAGGGTGCACTCTGGACAGCTCACCAGGGCCAACACATGCACAACTATTCAAACTCACACCTAGTGGCGATTTGGAACCAGTTAGCCTACAATGCATGTTGTTGTTTTTTTTTGTTTGTTTTTTTTATTATACTATGGGAGGAAACCAGAGCACACGGAGGAAGACCACATCAGCACGGGGTGAACACGCAAACTCCACACTGACACACCCCAGACCCGAGAATCGAATCCAGGTCTCCTTGCTGTGAGGCGGACTTGGTACCAACTGCGCCACCATGACACCTGCTGCTAGGATATCAGTTCACATAACAGAAGTACTGTACCGAAAAACAAAATGGCGGCAGAATTTGGTAACCTACTTTATTTGGAAACAATACTCCAAGAAATCTATGGCCTATGTCTATGAAATCTATGGCCATGGCTGAACCATATAGTGCATGTGTGTATTTTGGGGGTGGTCTAACACACTCATAGGGAAATGACGAATGACCTGACAGACGCCCATGATTGGCTGGCGATTGCTGTGAGTGAAGGGAAGTGAGCGTAATCCGTGCCTCCTTTCCGTGAGAGCTCGTCCAATAGGTCGTATCGCCATCCATATGGATGGCTGTGGCATTAACCCGGATTCTGACTTGCGATCTCTGAGTTAATAGTCGCGCACCTTGTCGATGCACCAAACATGGGCGAAGCTTAATCCCACTTGTGTCATGGGGAGGGTGGAGCCTATCTCAGCCAACTCTGGGTGAAGGGAGGGTACAGCATGAACAACTCACAAGACCATTGCAGAGCAAAAACACACCATCGTTCACACTCACACGTAGGGACAATTTGGGTGTGATGTGTTGATACAGCTACTTCTCATGCCTGCAATAACAACCAAAAAGCACTCACACACACACACACACACACACACACACACACACACACACACACACACACACACACGGTTGCTGAGACACTGCAGAGGCCTCCTGTGCAGCCCTCTGTAATAGCATCGGCACTGCAAAACATTGACATGTCCAACAGGGTATGAGTGTGTGACCTGCTGGAACTGTGTGTGTGTGTGTGTGTGTGTGTGTGTGTGTGTGTGTGTGTGTGGTAGTATGAAACATTTGTACCTATACATCAGAAATTACAAGTTTTTTGTAAGCAGAATCTCATTCCTGAGCCTGGCTTATGACTGCAGTATGCAGTATTTCATTCTAAGATCATCAGAGTGGATGAAGATGAACATATATTCATGATTTAATTCATTACAGCCTTTTATACATAAAGATCATCTATCCCTCCATCCAGCCATTCTCTGAACTGCTTAAACCTAATTAGGGTCACGGGGAGGCTGGTGCCCATCTCAGTTGACTGGGTGAGTAGAGTATACCCTATACAGCTTGCCAGGCCATCGCAACGGCCAACACTCACACAACCATTCATAATCCCACTCAAACCTAGGGGCAATTTGGAACAGCCAATGAACCTACTTTGTCTGTTTTGGAGTGTGGAAGGAAACCAGAATACAGTCGTACCTCATCTTACGAAATTAATCCATTCCAGAGGCAGTTTTGTAACCTGGATTTTTCATAAGTTGAACCGCATTTTACATGTAAAATGCGCGATTCGTTTCAAGGCCCCAATACTATCCACTAAACCCTTTAAAAAATGATAAAAGCAGAACTTTTAAGTTACTGACTTCGTGTTGACCATGACTTCTTAGCAGAGTTATAATCTTACAAATGTTTATGCAAGGTTAAAAGCCTGAGCCAAAAAATAAAGTTGTAATGAGCACACTCGAAAAACTCATGAAACAACAGTAACTCTGTCCTTTACACTAAAAGCCTCATGGGTATTATGGAGATACAGCTCCATAATAGCCAATGGGAGGGAGCTGCGTCATCCCTCCTAGTCAATGGGAGGCCAGCGGGGTGGGATGTTGGGAGATAGCCAATGGGAGGCCAGCGGGGCGGGATGTTGGGAGATAGTCAATGGGAGGCCAGCGGGGCGGGATGTTGGGAGATAGCCAATGGGAGGCCAGCGGGGCGGGATGTTGGGAGATAGTCAATGGGAGGCCAGTGGGGTGGGATGTTGGGAGATAGCCAATGGGAGGCCAGCGGGGCAGGATGTTGGGAGATAGTCAATGGGAGGCCAGCGGGGCGGGATGTTGGGAGATAGTCAATGGGAGGCTAGCGGGGCGGGATGTTGGGAGATAGCCAATGGGAGGCCAGCGGGGCGGGATGTTGGGAGATAGTCAATGGGAGGCCAGCGGGGCGGGATGTTGGGAGATAGCCAATGGGAGGCCAGCGGGGCGGGATGTTGGGAGATAGTCAATGGGAGGCCAGCGGGGCGGGATGTTGGGAGATAGTCAATGGGAGGCCAGCGGGGCGGGATGTTGGGAGATAGTCAATGGGAGGCCAACGGGGCGGGATGTTGGGAGATAGCCAATGGGAGGCCAGCGGGGTGGGATGTTGGGAGATAGCCAATGGGAGGCCAGCGGGGCGGGATGTTGGGAGATAGTCAATGGGAGGCCAGCGGGGCAGGATGTTGGGAGATAGTCAATGGGAGAGCAATTGTTTGAATTTTTGAGATGGTGCTTTCGTAACGTGAACTTGTTTCTTATGCAGAGACAAAAATTTTAGGAAAATGTTTTTCCTAACCTGGATTTTTCGTTTGCTGGGATTATCGTAAGGAAGGAAACCCACGTGAGCACAAGAACACGCAAATTCCACACAGAAATGGCCGAGCTGGGGATCGGACCCAGGACCTTCTTGCAGTGAAGCGGACGTGCTAACCACTACGTAATTGTGCTGCCACCATTTATTAATTTAAGTATAAATTAATTTATCCATTTATTTATTCATTTGCCAATACACATAATTCTACTACAATCGTGGGGAGGCTGTATCCTATCTCAGCCAACCCCGGATGACACAGGATACTGAATTACTTGCCAGACCATCACAACCCCCCACCCACCCCCCAGACACACAGAGAGCGTGAGAGAGAGCGAGAACCATTCACACTCACACACAGAAGCAATTAGGAACAGGTAATGTGTACATGTTTGGTCTGTAGAAGGAAACCAGAGTACCCTGAGGAAACTCATGCATGTAGGGTTCACCCTAAACATCCAACAGTTCATCAAGAGCAAGCCCAACATACACCTAGTAATGTGCAACATCCCAATTTGTTTCAGGCTGTTGGAAACCACTATGACGTCACACTAATAAACCGTAGAACTGGACACGAGGTTACATGATGAAAGCACTAAAGGACAGCAGGTAAGCACCAGTGTTTAGTCTCAGGGTCTTGAACAGTCTATCAGCCTGCGTATGAGTGGTGCCTTGTGATGGACTGGCATCTCAGGTAAGGTGTATTTTCCAGTTTGTTCCCTGGTCTGACTCCCCTGCCCTGAGACCCTGATCAGGATTAAGCAGGTATTGAAAATAAATGACTGTATGAATTCCGCCTTACCTGTACAGTATATTATTCATGTATTGATGTATGACCTCTACTGGCCAAATAATGTACTTCAGCAGGAACTAATCACTCGGAACGAAAATATTCGTTCGAACAACGCTGGGAACTATTTTATAGTTGTACAGGATTGTGTAACGTTTATTTATGTTCGTGCTGAAATGACAGTTTAAGTTGTACGGCCTCACTGGGTAGTTTATTTGGTTAAAGGCTTTTAATGACTTTTTAGTTTATTGAGTTACGAACGAGAATTTCACCCGTGTATCTATTTTATTTATTAGGATTCGTGTGAATGCTCTCAGTGCACGCTTAATGATGTCCGTGAAGCAGAAGAAGGTTTGGCGCTATGTGGAAGAAGGAAAGCTGCTGAAATTGAAATCGTATCTGAGGAAACACTCGGATGTGGAGATGAATTTCACTCGGGGGAAGAGGAGAAGAGGTGTGCTGCATCTCGCCTGTTCTCACGCGGACGACGGCCTGCTCAGACTGCTGTTAAAACACAGAGCTGATCCGCTTCTGAAAGACCGAAACGGGGATACGCCGCTGCACCTGGCCGCCAGGAAAGCCCAGAAACACGGCTGGAGAGGTGAGCTGATACCGGGCAGTGCTGTCAGCTTGATCCAGTGGGACGCAGTAGCCAAAGAAGCTCACCCCTACTTTCACTTTATTTACTTGCTGAACTGGCAGAGAGAGAAGAGGAAAGGGCGAAGGCAGAGTACACCCTGAACAGTTTGCAAGGCCATTGCACAGCCAACAAACATCCACTCACACACACACACACACAAACACCTACACTTATTCCTATCGTTGGGTTCACCAAGAGGCTGGAGCCTGTCTTGAACTTGAGTCGTGGGCTTTGAGGTCGTTTCTGTGTTGAGTTTGCATGTGTTCTCAGAGACTGCGTGGGTTTCCTCCTTGTGCTTCAGTTTTCTCCAACAGTCCAAAAACTAAGGCTGTTCAAAATTACCCCAGGTTTGTAAAAATGCCTGTGTATGTTGAGTTGGCTTTGTGATGGACTGGCGGACTGTTCAGGGTGCACCTTACTTTTGCTTAGTGCCGGCTGAGATGGGTTCCGCCTTCCCTGCGACCCTAGCTGGATTCGTTTTTTTTAATTACATTTTTTTTTTTTTTTTAGCAAACTAGTTAATTTAACTGAGGCCGCACGCAGTCTATCTCAGATGAGTCTGGACAAAGGCAAAGGCAGACCGGGGATTTAGCTCAGTTGGTAGAGCGTCCACTTTATCCTCCGGAAGGTCGGAGTTCGAATCTGGCCGCGTCATACCATAAGACGTTAAAATTTGGCAGTTGTTGCTTCCTGCTTGGCGCTCAGCATCAAAGGATAGAACAACACAATAACTGGCGCTGCACAGTGGCGACAGGTGCCCAGAGCACAAACCAAATTTCAATGTATGTAAAAAGTACTTTGACAATAAAGAATTAGTTTAGTAGTTTAGTTTAAAGTGCACCCAGAACAGCTTGACAGTCCGTTGTAAGGCCAACACAAGCATTCAAACACACATAGGGGCAATTTGGAGCAGCCAGTTAGTCTAATTTGCATGTCTTTGGATTTAGAAGGGGGCTTGCCGATCGCAGGAGTAGGTGGACCAGATTTCGACATGATCTCTAATGCTCAGACTCGAACATCAGGAAATCTGTACTGTGTTGCTATAATTTTGCATGACATGCCTTTTTGCTGTTGGGAATCTAATGCTCTCTGCTCCGACTCTATATTTCTTCTAATGTATTTTTTCTTGCTGTTCCAGAATACAATGATCTGGTTGTTCCTTTGAGTCATCACTGTCCTGCTGCACTGAGTATACCGAACAACGCCGGCGTCACCCCAGACCAGCTGCTCCGGGCCCTGAGTTTTAAGAAGGTGAGATCATCCAGTCACGGTGCAGACATCAGGTTCACTCATGGTGTTTTCCATCCTGACATCAATATGGCTGATTAGTTTCCTGCTCTGACTCACCGCATTTCTCAGTTCGGATTATAATTATGAAAAAAATGTTTTTTAAGAACACAGTCTTTCCCTACTGCACACTGTAGCGATGTCATCATGGTCTGTTGAGCACCTTCAGATTGGAGAAACCTGAGGGGACAATGTGGCTGCTCTAATAGGAACATCCATCCGTCCACCTGCCTGAGCACTCAACAGTCCATCCATCCACCCACATTTTTATTCATCCTTCCTTCCACCCATTCTCCATCTACTCACCCACTCAAAGACTCAAACATCCATCCACTCACCCATCCATCCATCCATCTCATCATCCACCTACCTGCCCACCTATCTACACTCTCATCCTGTCAGCCATCCATCCATTCACTCATTCATCCAGCCACACATCCGTTTTGTTGAGCGAAATTGGCCTTAGTGTCATTTCAGTACTATGAGTCTATAATCACAAACCATAATTGTATTCAGTCCCATTAGAAACGTCAGTCCTGAGTAAATTATGAAATGATGATGAACTTTCTTCAAAGCAAGGTGTTGATATATTGTGGCTCTGTGCAGGAGTTGTGTCCCAGATCATATGCTTCTCAGTGCCCTGATCCGGAGCGGGAATGGAGGGAGAAGCTGCAAGATGAATGCCAAGATGAGTTTTTCACAACATTTGGGCAGTATGATGAAGGTAAGTCTGTTCAATGAAGATTTTATGTTCAGAGGTACATTTAGGTGAAGCGAGACGAAAGGATCAGTGATGCCACATGATCACAAATTAGTGACTGGCAGTGTTCATGTTGTGCGGAACCCTGGAGGACAGAAGAACCTCTTGTTATTCTGATGTAAAATCTCATTCATTCATTATTTAATTGAGGAAGACTTTGCTAGTTTTACTATGATGTGATTCGTGTGGAAGTGTCAATATAGTGTGTGATCTCATGTCCAGGTTTGGTCAAATTTGTAATTCCTACTAGAAGGTTAATATTGGTGCCTTTCTTTTGATTAGAAGTGGGATTTATGCGCTCCCTCCCTCCCTCCCTCCCTCCATGATTGAAGCATCACATGTTTCCTGCTTGTCTGTATTTTCCAGATTTTATGAGGGATGATGAAGATGAGGAAGAGTATGGTGACTGGGTAGAGAGAATCAGGAGAGAGTACGAGGCCAAGCAGCAGGCCAGGGAGAGGATGTGCAGGAAGCAAAGCAAGAAAAAGGAAGAAGAAACAAAGCATGAGGAGGAGAGGCAGCGGCGAAAGATGGAGGAGGAGCACAGGGAATACCTGGAACGTGCATCTCGTAAAAAGGAAGAGATCCAGCAGGCGAAGAAGAGCCGCTATAAGACAAACTGTGACACGGTCTTCCTCAGCTCTTTGTCAGCCTCCAGTGGTATTCTGGGATATAATGACATTCCCTGGCCTGCGCCGGGTGGCTCAGTCAATGAGATGATGGCCGTCATCCTGCATGGCGTGGACCGGTCTGATACAGCTGCTTTCCGGAAGTTTCTACGGCACCAGCAGGCTCTCTGGCACCCAGATAAGTTCGCCCAACGCTGCGGTGGTCGGCTTCAGGAAACAGATAGGCAAAGGATTATGGGTACTGTCACAGCTCTCTCCCAAGAACTGAACAAATTGGCTCAGAGTCTTCGGTGACGCGGCGGAGTCAGAATATCTGTAGTAGCTCTGTAATAATGGGATTGTTTTACAGATGAAGTGTGAGGTATGAATCTGATGTTGAAGAAATGTTTATTAAACACTGAGTCTGAATAACATATCCATATTTACCGAATCTTTTTTTTTTTTTTTTTTTTCAGGGATCTCAGATCTCCGCTATTTAGTGGAATTCCGCTATTTTTATAAATTTATGCAACAAGTACAGTGTAAGACTGTTTACTAGTGCAGAGTAAATGTGACATTTTGAATTATATTGTTATACTATTAATATACTAACTTGTAGCAGGTAGGCTCACTAGTTGAATACGGATGTTTGTTGTGATGATACTGTATGTCATGTGTTCTGTGATCATTCTACAAATCAGTTCATAATTATGTTGCACATGAATGACGAGCCATAGGGCTATGCTACTTGAATTATGTGTGTTTCTCGACACTGAAATGACCTTTTAGTATTTTTTACATTATTTAATGTTTTGTTTAGTGTTTATGCATGTTTCAAAACAAATATTAACTTGTTTTGCATTATTTTTTACATGACATGCTCTGCCCCTGTACCCTGCAAGGGGCCCTACGGCTCCTTGACCCCCAGGTGAAATATTTCATTTCCTCTACAGTAAAACCTCCGCTGACGAACGCTTAAGCTCACGAACTTTTCGCCTCAAGAACATTAAATTTGCGAGCATACAGTCTCTGCTGACGAACTAGTTTTCGGCGGACGAATCAAACCACGCGGTCGAACAGCGCCACGGTGGCGGCCACGAGAAGCTGACGCACGCTCACGGCGTCACAGTTAAATCCTCCCTTTCTTTGAGTGCGGACGTGGTTTGTGTTTGATAGACATTTTGGACCATATTGAGTGTACTTTTGCTATTATGGGACCGAAAAGACCCCACCACAGGCGGAGATCATTGAAAAACACGAGCGAGGTGTGCGTTTGTGTGACTCAGCGTCCCAGTACCAGTGCGCTAAGTCTACCATTGCTCCCATCCTTAAGAACAAGGAAGCTATTAAGGGTGCGTGTGTGGCTAAGGGTGTTTCCAAACAGTAGGCGTCCAAACACTCCTTCCAAACAGTAAGTCCCTCCCTCCCTCCTCCTCCCACTCCATTCCATCAAGCCATCAACTACCATCACAAAGGTAAATAAAACCACTTTATTATACAGTACAGTTTATTTCTTTAATTACAATACAATAGCACATTTATTATACATAAAATAAGGTCTATTTTTGTGTAGTTTTAAGGCTTATTTAGTAGAAAATTATGTTTTATGGGGACCTGGGAACGGATTATTCTCATTTTAATGGTTTCTTATGGGAAATAAATGTTTGGAAGACGAACTTTTCGCCTTACACACACTTTCTGGGAACCAATTATGTTCGTGAGCTGAGGTATCACTGTATTTCTAAACCTGTTTCCTCTATATTTTATAAACCTCACTGGGATCCCTGTTTTTTATTTTTAAAGGATTCTTTGACATTGTAACATTGCAGGACATTTTTTTGGAAGTGGAGTATTACAGCTGGTCCAGCAGGGAGTGCTGTGCACTTTTTTTCTTATTATTATTATTGTCATTATTGTTATTATGATTCGTAATGATTTATTCATTTTTTTAATCTGCTTATCCTAAATAGGGTGACAGGGAAGCTGGTGCCCATCTCAGGGCCATTCCAGGGCCAGCAGTCACACAACTATTCACAAAGCTAGGGGCAATTTAGAACAGTCAATTAGCCTACTGTGCATGTTTTTTGATTGTGGGCGTGAACTGATTGCCTGGTGGTAGTCCAGGCAAGCACACAGAGAACATACAAACTCTACACAGAAATGCTCAGGCCCGGGAATTGAACCCAGGACCTTCTGTCTGTGAGGCAGATGTGTTGGCTGTGCTACAATGCTTCCTTGTTGTTGTTTGGATTTTTTTCCCCACATCTTTCCCCCTAATTTATTCGTATTCAATCCCACCCACCAGATATTGCCTTCCCTATCACACGTCCACCACCAATCAGGAGGGGTGAAGGCATACACATGACCCCTCCGTGATGTGCAATGCTATCCACATGCCTTTTTTCAAACTGTGGCACAGACGTATTTGGGGGTGGTCTAATACTGTACACTCGGAGGGAAATCCGTCCCCTCATACGAATGAGCTCACAGACATCCATGATGAGTAGGTGATCGCTGTGAGGTACGGGGAAGTGAGCATAGGCTGTCCCTCCCTCTAATGAGAGCTCGGCCAATTAGCTCTCATGTACCCTTGGCTACGTACAGCTGTGGCATTAACCTAGATTTGAACTCGCGATGTCTGGGTTAGTAGTTGCGCAGCTTGTTGAGCCATTCATGTTGTTGTTTTATGGTCGTGGTTTGTACTCTTCAATTGCTGTTTAATATGTGGTGGGATTTTTCATAGTGCGTGAAGAAACACTTAGAATAATGTTTTAAAAGGAAATTTGCATACAGGGATCCCTCACTTTCCGCTGTTAATTGGGACCGAGATCCCCCCGCAAACACTGAAATCCGCGAAGTAGGATCACCCTCCCCCCAACCACCTTTGACGTATGCGTACATGTTTGTGTATATAATATCAATAAATACATATTCAATGCTATAAATGCTTATAGTAACAATTAAACATTAAAAAATAATGCATAAGATGTAAATAAAATATAAATACAGTGGTATCTCACCTTAGGATAGTTCCAGAAAACGAAAATTCCATGTTACGAAAAACATTTTCCAAAATTTTTTGTCTCTGCATACGAAACGCAACATTCAAACAATGCACGAGCTGCTCTCCCATTGACTATCTTCCAACATCCCGCCCCGCTGACCTTCCATTGGCTAGGAGGGATGATGCAGCTCCCTCCCATTGGCCATCTCCCAACATCCCGCCCCGCCGGCCTCCCATTGGCTAGGAGAGATGATGCAGCTCCCTCCCATTGGCTATTAGGGAGCTACATCTCCCATAATACTTTTCTTGTAAAGGACAATGTTACTGTTGTTTCATGAGTTTTTTGAGTGTGCTCATTGCAACTTTATTTTTTGACTCAGGCTTTTAACCTTTCTTAAACATTTGTATGATTATAACTCTGCTAAGAAGACATGGTCAACACACACATGCGCGCGCGTGTGATTTCCGGTGCGAGTGAAAAGAAGAAGCGGGCTCGTGGCATGCTGTTGAGTGATATCGCAAAGGAATATGGCCAAACCAGTCTACCATCGGTACAATATTGAAGCAGAAGGAGGTCTTAAAAGGTATACTTTTATAATTTTTAAAGGGTTTAGGGGGTAGTATTGGAGGCCTTGGAACGAATCACGTTTTACATGTAAAATGCGGTTCAATTTACGAAAAATCCAGGTTACAAAAAAGGCTCTGGAACGGATTAATTTCGTAAGGTGAGGTACAGACATGCACCTCACAAAAATGGAAGTAGTTTTGTTGGGGGGTTATGGGTTTTTTTGTTAGTTTGTTTTTTGTTTTGAATAATTGGCCTTGTTTTTGCTGCATTTTCCTTAACTTTCCCCTATTCTTCCTTAATTTGCTTATTTTTTTTATTTCGAAGAATATTTAAAAAATACCGCGATGCACTGAAGCCGCATAAATTGAAGCGTGAAGTAGCGAGGGATCCCTGTATTTAACTACAAAATGAACAGCACCCTTTCCAAAATGATACATTATGATGATGATGATGATGATGATGGATACTTTTATTTTTTTTTTTTTTACATTTAATACCAGTGAGCAAATCAGATGTTCTTCGCATATACTATTATATATCCCTTCCCACTGTGTGTTCACACACGAGCCCTTCTTGATCATGTCGTACGGCTCCAAGCTGTCAGTTACCGAGTTTCCCCTTTCAGACTGACAGAACTTATAATCATTATAGAATTTTTTTCTGATGTTTATGTACTGTTCCTTGTCTCAGCATTATCAGCTGAACTACCATTTTTATTAGGTAGGATGCTGGTGATGAGCATTGAGGAAGGAATTGACCTCATCTTTGAACTTCTGTTTGTCACTTATGGTCACCATTTCCTCTGCCAGACTATTCCACAGCTGGACTGTGGATGGAAGGAATGATCTCTTGTGAGAGTTTGTTGCAGAGAACATGGGCTCAAGTGTAGCTGAGTGTTGAGCACCAGTCTGCCAGGCTATTTGTCCCACAACTTTAGGCTTTGCGAGTAGGCTGGTCAGAAGGGCAGGAGCATCTCCATGGTACATGCGATGGAGGAGTGTTAGTCAACTTCTCCTCTTTGCGGGAAGGGCTGGATCTGCTTGGCTTCACGTTGCTCATGTGGGAGATTTATTATTTTATTGGCCCTTCATTGAATGGCATCCAAACTGAGGAGGCATATTCCATATGTGACCTGAACATACTCTTCCGGATCATGGCTCTCTGATCTGGGCTTAGATCTGGTGATACAGTACTGTACTCTTCTAAGTAGGCAATTAACTTAATATTTCATTTTATTCGCAGTGTTTGGCGGACATTTCTTATTCAGAGCGACTTGAATGTATCATTGTTACACAACTGGGCAATTGAGGGTTAAGGGCCTTATTCAAGGGCCCAACAGTAGTGACTGTGGGGGGGTGAACAACTGACTTTCGGATCAGTAAGCCTTCGCCGCGAAGCTACCACTTTGCCATAATACTCCTTTCCTTTGATTATTTTTCATTCACTGTTGTTTTAAGTTGTATAAAGTTGTAAACAGTGATGTTCGGTTGTACACGGTTGCTAAGCAATCATTCTTTCCATCCTGTGTGCCTGTCGAGCTCGGATTAACTCGGTGTCACCGCAAAAATTGCGGCCCGTCATGCAGCAAAGTCATCGGCTGCCGGTTTTCTTCTCTCACTGACCTTCACTCATTAATACATCAGTCCTGGCCGATGTTTGTCTCTCTGACAGAACCTCTCTCTCTCTCTCTCTCTCGCTCTCTCTCGCTCGCTCTCCTTCCTTCCCTCTTGCGCTTTCCTTCCATCTCTCTCATTCCTTCCTTCCTTCTCTCGCTCTTTCCTTTCATCTCTCGCTCTTTCCTTCCTTCCTTCTCTCGCTCTTTCCTTTCATCTCTCGCTCTTTCCTTCCTTCCTTCTCTCGCTCTTTCCTTTCATCTCTCGCTCTTTCCTTCCTTCCTTCTCTCGCTCTTTCCTTTCATCTCTCGCTCTTTCCTTCCTTCCTTCTCTCGCTCTTTCCTTTCATCTCTCGCTCTTTCCTTCCTTCCTTCTCTCGCTCTTTCCTTTCATCTCTCGCTCTTTCCTTCCATCTCTTTCATTCTTTCCTTCCCTCTCTCTCTCTTTCCGTCCATCTCGCTCTTTCTTTCCGTCCATCTCGCTCTTTCTTTCCATCCATCTCGCTCTTTCTTTCCATCTCTCTCTCTCACTCTCACCCTTTTCTTCCATCTGTCTCTGGCTTTCCTTCCATCTCTCTCTCTCTCTCGCTTTCCTTCCATCTCTCTCGCTCTCTTTCATTCCATATCTCTCTCTCTCTCCTTCCATCTCTCTCTCTCTCCTTCCATCTCTCTCTCTCACTCTCTCACTTTCCTTCCATCTCTCTCTCTCGTTCTTCCATCTCTTTCCATCTCTCTCTCTCGCTTGCTTTCCTTCCATCCATCTCTCTCTCGTTCTTCCATCTCTCTCTCGTTCTTCCATCTCTCTCTCGTTCTTCCATCTCTCTCTCGTTCTTCCATCTCTCTCTCTCTCGCTCGCTTTCCTTCCATCCATCTCTCTCACTCTCTTTCTCCTCGTCCATCTCTCTCTCTCTCTTTCTCCTTCTATTTCTCTCTCTCTCTCTCTCTCTCTCTGTCTGTTGCCATGACAGAGGACTTTGTGCTTTGTGGTTACTTAGTAATATGAACTGACCAGAAAGTGTCCTGTCATTAAAAACAAGCTTCTCTGATTCAATGTAAATTATCACAAACATATAATGTCACACATATTCCATCATAACATATGTAAATAAATATATATATAAAAAGCATACATTTTGTTTTAGTTTCACACTAATTTAAATGCCCCGGAACTATCTAAGTGGCATTCAAGGCCAAACCTGATTAATTTTTTAAATGTCAAGTAAAATGAATCCCGTTCTCATCTGCGTTAATACCAGGTGTGCTGTGATGATCCTGTTGTGAAAGGTACTGGGTTGTCAAAGGCCGGCCATGTCTCTCACTGTCTGTGGTGAGAGGTTCATGTAAAAGAACCATTGCTGATTTTCATAAAGAGGAGCTGCAACGCCGTCAGCGTGTTTCTGTCAGTTGCTAAAAGGTTGTGACAGGAAGGGCGTCCGACGGAAAAACTTATGCCAAATCACATGTGTGAATCATTCGCTGTGGCGACCCGTGATAAAGGAAAAAAGCCAAAAGGAAATTTCTCTCTCATGGAGATGATGCCTATTCTTGTGGCCTCAACATTTAATAACCAAAAATGAATAACCAGTGCCATAGTAGAAGTACATTCGGATTCATCGACTTGACCACAGTGTCATATCTTTTCTTGACAAGTTAAGCTTGAGCCAAGACAATATTAAAATAATTCAATATCAAGAACAAAAACCAGCAAATTCATTAATTTCATTTTTTCCAAGCTTTTATTACACTTTCATATACAGTACAGTAAAGGCCAAGGAACGACGTACATCTTCTTAAAGGTGCAGTGCGTAATATTTAACAGTTTCTAGTGGCATCTAGTGGTGAGGCTGCAGATTGCAACTATCTGAAGTCTGCATAATTCTGAGCTACTCTATGAGAGGGGACTGCTTCACCATGGAGATAAAACATCTTATTCTGTTACAAAAATGCAACAATTTTTTTAAAGAATAATAACTCAACTGAAAGCATTTATTGATGATACCTACTCTTAATTTCTAAGTTTCTAATAGAACCTCAAAAATATTACACACTGTGCCTTTTAAGAAAAGGGAACAGCAAACCAATGTAGAAAAACCCAGAGAAATCCAGTTAGCCATTTCTATTGGTTGTATTATTGTAGTTCATTTTTCAAAACGCTTGATCTTGTCTCGTAGAGAAGCTGAAGCCCAGCCCGACCAAAAGTGGAGAACATCATAAGGATAACACACACTTAACTATTCGCACACCTATGGGCAATCAAGAATATCTTTTGAGCCTAATCGATTATCTATTGAGCATGTTTTTGGACTGTGGGAGGAAACTGGAAATCTCGGAGGAAACCCACACAAGCACATGCAAATACCACACAGAACCGCCCTTGTGGGAAAAGAGCTTGGTACCCGGACCTTATTGCGGTGAGGTGGCAGTGCTAACCTATACTGCACCAGCACGC